>JZSA01001840.1:0-182818 GCA_000956155.1 Cotesia vestalis | reverse complement strand
TAGCTAAGGGAGATTTTGAAAAAAATCGAAAATATTACATTTAATTATTGCAATGTATAATTAACTTTGAAATTAATACATTAGCCGTAAAATATAATGGAGTAATGGTAATTTTTACCATAAACAAACACAAAATTAAATTTTTTGAAAAACCTTGCGAATAGGCCTTATTTTACTACGGTAGAGTAATAAGGCCTGCGGGTTATACATACTGGAAATAGTTATACTATACTTGATAAAATTGGTATTAGAGATCAATCATCACTTAAATTGAGCAACAATACTTTTTATGATGTTGATAAAAATTAGAACAATGATTTAAAATTATTAAATATAAAATTATAAAAAATGTTTACCATTTACTCAAATCATTTTTTAGGAATTCTTCTGCGCTACTTGAGCATATGACCGATGATGAAATATAGGAGATAAGGATCGATATATCGGGACTCTATAAACTTGTAGCGACATTTCTATGCTAGACGCTTCTACTAGAGTAGTCTTTAGCGGAAGCGGTTATTTTAAATAGCATTTTTATAACTTAGGCCTTATTACCCCCGGGTACCTTATAATTCAGATACTTGCTCCTGAAAACGTTAAAATTAGATATTGAGATTTAGATTTAAAAATGTTAATTTTTTTAAAACTCTAAATTTATTGTTCATTTAAACAGGTGGAATGTTTGCTCTTGGTGCAAAGGCAATGGATAATGACGAATCTAGAAATCACATGGCTTATGCTGCTGAACTAACAAGAACTTGTCACGAATCTTATGACCGCAGTGTTACTAAACTCGGTCCTGAAACATTCCATTTTACGGATAAAACAGAAGCTAAATGTTTGAAAAATGGTGAAAAATACTACATTTTACGACCAGAGGTATATAATACTCATTTACTTTTTTTCTATAAATTATATTTTAATTAAATAAATTGTTATTATAATAATAATCATAATAATAATAAAATTAAATGGATTGTATATAAAGTATGAATTTTTATCTAATGCTTTAGACTTTCGAGTCCTACTTCATTCTCTGGCGATTGACAAAAGATCCTAAATACCGTGAGTGGGGTTGGGAAGCGGTAGAAGCTTTGGAAAAGCATTGTCGTGTACCAGGAGGATTCACAGGAATCAGTAATGTGTATTCAGTGGATTCAGCGAAAGATGACGTTCAGCAAAGTTACTTCTTTGCCGAAACACTCAAGGTAATCCATTTATACTTACTCTAAAGAACTCAACAATCTTTTTCTACACATCAACGCGCTAACGTGTAGGAGTGCTTGTCTCTTCTGCCGTATTCAAGTTAAAAATTTAATTCATATTTATATGGATGTTTTAACAAGTATAAATTTTAAATTATAAAATTATCATATTGTTTTTTTTCTATTATTGTAATATCAATTTTTTTTCAATATTTTTACTTTTACTTTTTTTTTGTAATTTTTAATAGAATGATGATGCCAGGCGCACTCTTTTTCACTTACAAAAAATATCCCATATTAAGTCGCAAAAAATAATCTGTTAATTTTTTTTCATTTATTAAATATTATTAAAATATATAATTTTAAGATCATACTATGAATGGAAATTTGTAGCTATGACTTATTGTTAAATGCAGAAAAAAGTTTCAAATAAAAGGGCTTACTATCGAATTATGGTCATTAAAAAAGTCGTCGTTTTTATGTATAATAATAAAAAGCTAAAGCCGATGAAAAGGATGTTCCAATACAGCTCTCTTGCTGCAATCATTTGCTTTTATAGCTTTCAAAATTTCAAACGTACGTGATTGAAAGCCGCTTAACTAATGGAGTGATTACTTATAAATGGAAATAACTCTATTGGTTTATTTCATGATGTACAAATTAAAAATTAAATCGATCAAACATATTTTATTTTTAATTTTTATAATTTGATAATTTAAAATTAATTATTTATGATTTCAGTATCTCTACTTACTCTTCAGTGATGACAATCTGATAAGCTTAGATGATTGGGTCTTCAATTCAGAAGCTCACATGCTTCCAATTAAAGGAAATCCTCTCTACCGACAGGCACCTACAACGTTATAATCTGTGTAATCTAATAAATCTAGACAATCCGGTAGTGGTCTCATCATTTTCGCAGACTAGTTTGTAAACAGTTGAAAGACAAGATCTTCCCGGAGTATTACATATTATTATGTATTAAAGTATGGATTCTGTGACATGTTAAATCATATTCATTTAAATATATTAAGGTATTCCAATAAATATTTATAACAATTAATATTATTACCATTATTTTTTTTATAAAACTTTATATTGACATTATTAACAAATTACGCAATCAAATTTTTTTTATAAAATATTTATTGATATAAAATAAATTTTTACGATTTAAAATTAAATATTTACATTAAGTTTTTTTAAAATGAATAGAGATAAGAATATATTTATTGGATTACCTTAACTGAAGAAATAGTATGACATTGTAATTAATAACAAATACGAGCGTTAAAAAAAATAATCAATTAATATAAGTATATTAAGTAAAACTTGAGATAATTATTGTAAATATTTAAATTATAAAATTATAAAGATAGAAATACGTGGTTTATGCTTTGCACATAATTATAATTACTCATAATTGCTTGAACTATTTTTACCCTTTATCAAAAAAGGTATTAAAGTAAAAGCAAAGGTGAATAAAAATATAAATAAAAATGAAAATAAAATACGTGGCCTAAGTTAAATAGCGGTGTGCAGCAACGAATGAGTTAATAAATCGTCCTAGACTGACACCAGAGCCATCAAGACTGATTTCATGATGAGGCCTGGATTTATTAATAAATGCTATCTCAAGTTATAATGATCCAAAAAAAAAATAATCCGCTGTATATGTCTTATGCTTTTATATCAAACATGTCGCTTTAGTGTAATCAAACTTTTTTTAATGATTTTTTTTTTAATTTTATTTCTACCTAATAGAAATATTTCATTCTTAATAATAGTTATTAGATGAATTTATATCAAGACACGTCAATAGACTTAACTAGTTAGTATGATGTATGATTTTTGAAAACAAAGTACAGTAGATTTTATTAGTAATTCATATTCGATGAAAGCTCAATATGTGTTTAAATAAAAAAAAAAAAAAATGTAAACCAGAAAAAGCTATGACCATTACTATCTTTGAATCACTCATCTCTTTAATTAAATAACATGTATCTCAACTAAAAAATTTCTCTCACGCAAGTGCTCCTTCGCGTATCAAAAGCAAAGTCTTTGGACGTTGCTCGTAATTTTCGAAGCAAAAATATTATGAATTATAAATATTAACAAATAATTAAATGCACATGTATATATAAATAACTTGTTTTTTTTTCTTCGTTTGTTCTCAATAATTATTGCAAACTCTAGAATAATAAAATGCAAGCGATTGAAAAAAAGTTGGGAAATAAAATACACTTATATGATAATGCACTGGTAGTCTCTATTGCTGATATCCATAAAAAATAATAAAACAAAAAATGTCCAAGAACAATAAGAAAAAATAAGGCAAGAGAAAAAAATTATACAATTCAACAGTAAATATTAAACGGTTACACAATTATAACTCGTGTAGTATGAGCACGTTTTTTTGTATTATAATTATAAAAAACTAATTACTAAATTATAAAAAGTCTTCATTGAATTCTGCATAATTGAATCAATCGTTATAGATATTAAATAAATCATGAAGAAAAGTTAATTAATATTTAATGATTTGAGTAATGAAATTTAGTAGAATGTGTATTTAGTAATAATAAAAATTAAAATAATAATAATAATAATAATAATAATAATAATAATATTAATAACTTAGCTGTGTACATACAAATTGTATTGAGTGAAAGTTATATCTTGAAAGTGTGAAAAGTAGTAAAAAATAATCTAAATATTATTTGATAAATTATTTATTATTATTGTATTGTTACAACGAATCGAAATATTTATAAAAAAAATGTCACAATTTATTTAAAATTTTCTTTGCATGACAAAAAATAATTACTATTATCATTTTCTGTGGTTAATTTTCACTATTAATTATTCAAACTAATAACGGTAACAACTTTAAAGCATTTGATGGCCAGAATTTACTTAATACATTTACTATCAATTATAATTTATTGAATATCTACTCATATCTTGTGCTTTTTAAATCAATTTATAAATTTAATTAATTTATTTATACCTTTTATCTATAGATATTAGTCAAAAAAAAAAACAGAATCGCTGCTAAAATAGCTAATAACTCAAAGAAATGATTGATTAAATGTAAACTGTTCATTAACATTAAGATAAAATAGATTGTAAATTAATAAACAATTACATTCAAATACTCATTGACGATAAAAAAACTTTTGTAAAAACATTTATTCGAAATTTCAATGCATTTTGTTTACTGGAATCTTTAAAAATTTATAAATAATCCACAGTATAACGTGTGAGTGATATCCACTATCGAAAAATAATAAAGAATGTTGTGAAAAATATATTCATCAATTAATAATATTAGATACTTTACTTTTGTGAATAGATATTTAATAATTTATTGTAAACTAGATGAAGTTTTTTTGAATGATTTTATAAAACGTCGGGTTTTTTGGGAATTTACTGTAATGTGACAATCTATACAATGCATATACAAACAAACCCAAATAAACCGATTATAACATTATAATTAATTTTTGTAATCCTTGCAATTTATAAATTTATTATACAGAATGCGTGAGAGGTATAAATTTTAGTATAAATAAAAATATAAATATTATAAATATGAATATATACATATAAATATATAAATATAAATATATTCAATGTTGAAATGAACAAAATGTGACAGTGGATTTTAATAATAATGATAATAATAATATTATTATTAACAATAATAACAATAATAACAATAATAATAATAATAATAATAATTAAAAACGAGAAATACAAAGGTATTTAATGTATGTGTATACATATTTATATAAAATATACATACATAAACGGTAGGGATTACGGGATTAATTTAATCTAAACAATTTTGTGTGATTATTACTTTAACATGATATATTAAATAAATATTGATATTAATAATAATAATAATAATAAATATAATAATATTTATTTGGATTAAGTATTATTATTGTTATTATTATTATTATTATATTTTTAATTATCACAATTATAACTTATTTCGATTAATCTTTATAATAAGTAAATAAAAAAATAAAAAAAATCTCTATACAATTGTAGTTGCCTTTGTAAATGTCAAAATGATACTGTTTATAAGACTTTAAAAGATGGATCGATAACTATCATTAAAGTAAAAGGGATCACGAGCATATTAAATGTAGCATCTCTACTCTACATTTAAACCAACTGCACATTTCGTAATGACCCAGCTATTAAACTACTACACCATAGCATACCAGGAGCTTTCAGAGTTGCCTCATAGAACTACATAGCAGGTGTAGGGTGAGGCATATACTACCGCTTGGATATCGGAAATGGATCAACTCCATTTACCGTATACCAAGATCCATTGGGTGTGGTTTAAGGTCGTACGATCACCTCAACGTCATTTTACTCAAGTCGATAAGTCACAATGGATATACTTGTAAAATATCCCCTTGGGTTTATATTTCCTTTTCTTTTTTCTTACTATTTTATTTTATAAGAAAAAAAAAAAAAGAATAGACTACCACGATTTTACCGTATACTATCTCAAAAAGTTTTTTACGCTTTTAACGGAAGAGCTGTTTTTCTATTTATACTTTCTTGATTAAAAAATTAATATCTCGTAAACTATTAGTCGTAGAGACTTCCGGTTTGGCTCATTTTATGCCTTATTTAATTCTCTAAATTTCATACGCAATATGTCTCGACTACTTTTGCGTAGTTTCCGAGATATTTTAATTTAAAGCTCAACGCTAAAACGCTATTTTTTAAACAAAAAAAAAGCAACACTTCCCACATACACACAAATGTTAAGAATATTTTTCTGAGTATTGTAAAAAAAAAAAATTCAAAATCGGACCATTTTGTCGAAAAGTTGCCAACAAACCCCTTTTTTTTTCCACGCCGACTGGACTATATGTTCCGAAAGGACATTACGGTTTGATGACTCTGTGCTCTCAACTGGACTAGACGGTAAAAAGTTATCTTCTATGTCATTTCTTACATTTTGATCGTCATCATTACTGGGTTGTGACTCACATTCTTCACTAGGATATAGGAAATCATTATCCATTGAAATGAGCTCGGGAACGATGTTGGAATCCGATGATTCTTCATTGTCAGGTTGACCAGATACAGAACTGTAGTCATGCTCCACAAAGATTAGATTATCGGCCAGAGTAACAACTGATTGTGTATCAACTTCAGAATCTTCACTATCTGACTGAGAACTACGTAATGAGTTTGATAATTGTTGCTCATTTAATAAGCGTGTAATATTGGATAAGCCTTGAAGTGGTTCTAAAAGTAATAAAATATAAAATTTTTACATGTTAATTACTATATCACTGCTGAAGATAATGAAAGAAGCGAAAAAGTTTTTAAACTTTTTGACAATAAGAAAAATACTCTATTTATGGAAAAAATATCGATACCAAAAAAATATCTGAGAGGTCATTGAAAATATATGTTGATGGTGATAATTGATAATAAATAATAATGAAAACAACTAGTTTTTTAATTAAGGGTTTTTAAAATTCTAAAGAGTTATGTAAAAAACATTTTTTTTATAAACTTCTTTTTGAATATTTTTTTTGTATTCCTATAGATAAAAGGAAAAAATTATTTGTATCAGATAAAAATTAATTTAATAAATAAATTCATTATAAGTACCTTTGATATTGTATTATTTTAAAAAAAAAAAAAAAAAAGTAAATAAATAAAAGACTGGACTAGATCACGATGAGTATGATCCCTACCTCTTGGTTAGTTACCCGCGCAACTGCTACCACCACTTCGCATCTCTTCGAATAATTTTCTCTTGGTCACAGCAGTCACCCTGAAGCGGGTAACCGCAGAATCGGCAGTGATAGAGAATCTTTGTGCACAGGAGTCTAAAAATACACCTGAATCTCATCTTCACTCTGTCTTTGTCTCATAACATCTACGGTGTGTTCGCGGTGACCGCACATTTATTGGAAAGAAGTTATCTTCGTGACTGAGACACGACCGCAAAGCTATTAGGTTTGCCGCGAATGACCTTTTACCCAAACGTTATCATCCGTATAATAGATCTTGATTGCTTTTAATCCAAGTCGCATCTTATCATCTTCATCCTCATTTAACCACACATTTATTTTTATAAATATTACATTTAAGTGCGCGTGTGTGTCATTTATTGGGTATATAATAAAATCTTACAGATGGGGTCATCGCACTGGATTATTTTATTTACTTTTCTACCGGGTAAGTTACAAAAATAACCATAAATAGCATAAAGCTGTCTTAATACTTTATAGTAAAATAGTCGTAATATTTATCATTATCATTTTTGTAGATAAAAATAAATAAATTAATGAATGAGGTAAATATTGAGATGATAAATCGGTTAAAATAAACTGGAGAATGACGTACGCAATTAAGTAACACTTTGTCTAGAAAAATTCGAAGAAAAAAAACTAAAACAAAATTTTAATTGAAGAAAAAGTAAGTAAGTTAAGAATATTAAGACAGTCATGATATAAACAAGATGATAACGATAACTGATATATAAAATTAATTTAAATGAAGTAAAGAGGAAAAAACAAGTTGATGCATCGTCAGTTTCCCGTTTTTATTACTACGTTTTAATCCCCGTAGCAAAGTTAATACTGTTATATCTGCATCAAAATTGACCGT
The DNA here is from genome assembly GCA_000956155.1 of Cotesia vestalis. Lineage (NCBI taxonomy): Eukaryota > Metazoa > Arthropoda > Insecta > Hymenoptera > Braconidae > Cotesia > Cotesia vestalis. The sequence continues at coordinate 174,950 of JZSA01001840.1, read as the reverse complement.
GGTAGATGGTTATTACCGAGTTAAGTTCAATGTCACACATCCTCTCTCGACACTCCGCCTCTTCCACCAATGCGAATTTGCTGCGTACAATAGCATCCAAATGGATTAGACAGAGAAAATTATTTACCGGCTGTCTGATAATCAATCATAGTTGTCGCTCATCTGTAAGAAAAATCTATCTTCAATGTAATTGGTAGTTTAAAAATTAGTTTGCAGTTCGAGTTGGTACTAATTATATTAAATTGTAATTGTCATTTATTGTAGGCCATTAATCATCGTGGGAAAAGAACATTGATTTTATGGATCGATAAACTATTTTTTTTTTATTTTTAAGGACCGTTGATCTTTGAAACGGTTAAAGAAAGAAAGTGGTATTCGAAATTGTGGAGGATGAGAATGAAGCAGATTCTAATACTAGAAATGAAACAGTAGGTCAGGTTGCGACATTTTACGGTAGATTATTTTTAATGTACATTTGAATAAAAAGTTTTCTCTATTTTAAAGATCAATATTTTAATTCTGGTAAAAGAGGTCGGGTCGTACAGTGGCTAAAAATTTTTTATTGGAATAAGAAAAACTAAATTATTTTAGTGAACACTTTAAACCAAAATGATTAATTATTTTTAAAAACTACTTGTTGCGGAAATTATTTAGCAGCTAAACGATGAATTGATTCAAGGATGTCACAAGTTATCCTTGATTTTTTGTTATCACATAAATCAACTCAATGTTATTTTTAACAGTTTAAGTAAATAACAAGCTTGTAAAAGTAATGAAGATAAAATCAAATTTACTTGTCAGTTGAATGACATATTTTTTTATGACAAACAATCAACACAATTTTTTTGTTGATTATTTCGAGAAAAATATGATAAACTTCAACAAACGTTAGTGAGAATTGCTCCGATTTTTAATTTGGTAAAAATTAAATGTTTAAACATAATTTAAAATTCCGTGATTTTTTTACTGACAAAATTATCTTAGATTATTATTAGATAATTCATTGACTGAAATAAGTTCAACATTAAAAATCTACAATTTTAAATTATTATTTATTTTTTTAAATCATTAATATTACAGCAGTAAAGTATTTAATGTCCTAATTAATGTTTTTCCGATTAAACACAGGAAAGTATTGATAATTAAATAATGATATTAAAATTTAAATGCTTAATCGATTAATTTTTGTTGTCAAGCCAACGAAATAAATAATTTCTTGTTATAAGTATAAAGTTAAATCACTCTCGGCATTTTCTTTGTTTTGATTAGAAATAATTTTAGTTTCGAATAATTTTCAATTATAAAACGGAAAATTTTGAAAATTTTATAAATCCGTTCGAAAAAAATTAAAAAAACGAGTGACCCTACAATCCATCCCTGCAACTTTCTATCAATTTCAAATATAAAGCGCTTCAATTTTAACCTGTTACGAAGTTTTTGAGCTCTTCGAGCTCAAGCGTCTAGTTTAGATTCAAGCAAAAATTTTTTCAAAATATTTAAGCTACTATAACTTTCAGACAAATCATCTGACTTTAAAACATATGGCGGCATTTAGTGTGGATAAGAGCTCTATCAAAATTATCAGAAAGAAATCCATTCAGATAAATAATTGAAAAGTGATGTTTTGTTGATTTTTTTTAAATAAGATGTTTCTTGAAAAAAATCAACCGATTTTGATGCGGTTTACGACAATCAACGCAGTTTTTTGGGTAGTAACACAGCTTTACTCCGGATTACTCAACTCTGCGACATACTGTACTCAACTCAAAAAATTGAATAACTTTAAAAAAAAAAAATTAGGAAAACGGTTGACCCCGAAAGCCATGCCTGCAACTTCCCGCCAATTCCATATCTACGCTTGAAATTGCACTTATGACGTTTTTGAGCTCAAAAATCTGATAAAAATTTGATAAAACACTTTCTCGAATCTTTAAACCGCAATAACTTTTGAATAAATAAACCAATTTCTACGCGGTTGGCGGTATTCGACGAAGTTTTTTCGACGCAATTACGAAGAGCTCAAAAGCTTAGAATATCAACTCTTTGAGCTCAGAGAGCTCATGATAACACATAAATTATGTTTTTGAGCTCGAAGAGCTCAAAAACGTCTTAGTGCAATTTTAAGCGCTTAGATATGGAATTAGCGGGAAGTTGCAGGGATGGCCTTGAGGATTAACCGTTTTCTAGATTTTTTTAATTTTCAAACTGCTATAACTTTTGAATGAATCAACCGATTTTCACGCGGTTGGCGGCGATCGATGTAGTTTTTTGAGCTCTATAAAAAAGTAGCTGTTTTATGCTTTTGAGCTCTTCGACACTTCTAATGTACTATTGAGTCGAGATATCATTGATTACAGTTAGTACTGAGTAAAGTTAACGTTGAGTAAAGTTAGTATCGAGTAGTTAAAGAATTGAGTAAAGTTTATTTTTTTTTAAAGTTATTCAATTATTTTAGTGGGGTACAGTATGTCACTGAGTTGAGTAATCTGGAGTAAAGCTGTGTTTTTTTTTTTTTTTTTTTAAGTAATGAGCAATCTGGAGTAAAGCTGTGTTACTGCCAATTTTTCGAATTATTTTTTGCAGATGATAATAGGCTACTTATTTTTTGGATTTTATCAACCCTTTCTCATATTTTTACGATTTACTTTGATAAACATTTTTCCAGTCGATAAAAACAAAAGACAGGCATTTTCTTTCAATTCCTTTGTTTTTTTTTTATCGAAATGGCCGTAAAGAGATTATTTTAAATCTTTTCCTTACAATCAGCTAAAGACCCTCACACCTTCCTGCGCCTCTACCTTCAACCTTCCAAGCATCCACCTACAGGCTCCGATTGAAATAGAGTTACATCTATATAGTCACATCACGAAATCTTAGAAACCATAGGCCTTAAAAACTTGAAATTTGGTAGAAATATTAATTTTGCCATGTAGAGGTCAGCTAAAATAGTATATTACACACCCAGGGAAGTAAAGTAAGAAATGTCTCAGATCACATGTAATTGTTGGCCGAGGCGAAGCCGAGGTCAACAAACATGTGATCTGAGACATTTCTTATTTTACTGCCCTAGATGTGTAAAATACTATTACGAAATTCTTCTTCCCCCATAGGAAATTGCGGGGGCGTAAACAATGAAAAATTCCCGTTTTTAAACTATAATTCCTATTGGCTCCAAAATTGGTAGGAATATTCTATATATGATGTAAAAATGATCTAAAAGCATTTTTTACGACAGGCCACCTCCACAAAGGATGGCGAGAGTGGCTGTCAGAATGTTAAATTTCAATCTCCAAACTGTAACTTGTGCTGACTCCAAATTTGGTAGGAAAGTTCGTGTACGATGTCAAGTTCAGCTAAGAATGGATTTTATCAAATTCCAACCCCAAAAAGGATTACGGGGGCGTTAACTATGAAAAACTCTCATTTCTAAACAATAAGTAGTTTCTATGGACTCGGAGTTGTGTAGGAATCTTTTATTTATAATGTAGAAATCATCTCAAGTAGATTTTTAAATAAAAGAAATGTGTGTACGAGAGTATACAATTAAGAAATGAAACTTCTTTATGACATATCATTTTTTTACTATTTACAACTTCACAGAAATTGGATAGATGAGGCTTAAGAAAAAAAATTTTTTCCGAATTAGATCAAAGCTATTTTAGTATTATAGACATGCATGCAAATAATATGAGTAATTCGTACGAAGTAAGTCTATACATTGAGAACAATTTCATCATTTTCTAGACATCCCATAAAAAACTCGAAAATATCCCACCTATAAACCTGAACACAATTATTTAAATAAGTTATCAACCATTATTTTTGAAAAAAAAAAAAAAATAATGTGTGTGAATAAAAAATATTAAATTTTATTTTCAACGCCTATGTGTGTTGTATTTTCATTACAAATATTTTTTGATGGATGAAACACATAGAGTACGCTTCGTTTCCTGTCACAAAGTTGTGCTCTTTGCTAGTACTTTTATTTTACATTGATCAATTAATCAAAGTATTAGCAGACCATACTCGATTTATGGCAAAAAAATCTGAAAAACAATTAACTTTTCCCAGTTTTCGAGATAAAATGAATGCTTATCGAATATATCTATGAGTTAGTGATATCTGTCTTTCCTTTCATAGTTTAAAATAATTCAATAATTAATTATTTATTAATGAAGATAATTATCAAATAAATTATATCGAAGAGTAATTATTGACACTTTCTCTTATGAAGATTGACAATATAACCGCATAGAATTAGAAACGATTTCCATTTTGATGGGTTGATAAAGTACAGCAAATGACTAATCAATTGAGATTAAACTGGAACAACTTAGATTTATGCTGATTACACAAGCGACATTAATATTTGCATATTCATAAGCATGTTAATTATATACCCGCAGTCTTCGTTATGATGCGAATATTAACACTTTTATAATGTAGAAATCATCTCAAGTAGATTTTTAAATAAAAGAAATGTGTGTACGAGAGTATACAATTAAGAAATGAAACTTCTTTATGACATATCATTTTTTTACTATTTACAACTTCACAGAAATTGGATAGATGAGGCTTAAGAAAAAAAATTTTTTCCGAATTAGATCAAAGCTATTTTAGTATTATAGACATGCATACAAATAATATGAGTAATTCGTACGAAGTAAGTCTATACATTGAGAACAATTTCATCATTTTCTAGACATCCCATAAAAAACTCGAAAATATCCCACCTATAAACCTGAACACAATTATTTAAATAAGTTATCAACCATTATTTTTGAAAAAAAAAAAAAAATAATGTGTGTGAATAAAAAATATTAAATTTTATTTTCAACGCCTATGTGTGTTGTATTTTCATTACAAATATTTTTTGATGGATGAAACACATAGAGTACGCTTCGTTTCCTGTCACAAAGTTGTGCTCTTTGCTAGTACTTTTATTTTACATTGATCAATTAATCAAAGTATTAGCAGACCATACTCGATTTATGGCAAAAAAATCTGAAAAACAATTAACTTTTCCCAGTTTTCGAGATAAAATGAATGCTTATCGAATATATCTATGAGTTAGTGATATCTGTCTTTCCTTTCATAGTTTAAAATAATTCAATAATTAATTATTTATTAATGAAGATAATTATCAAATAAATTATATCGAAGAGTAATTATTGACACTTTCTCTTATGAAGATTGACAATATAACCGCATAGAATTAGAAACGATTTCCATTTTGATGGGTTGATAAAGTACAGCAAATGACTAATCAATTGAGATTAAACTGGAACAACTTAGATTTATGCTGATTACACAAGCGACATTAATATTTGCATATTCATAAGCATGTTAATTATATACCCGCAGTCTTCGTTATGATGCGAATATTAACACTTCGTGATGAACGATTCGTCAGTGTAATTGTTTACATACATGTTAATAATACGATAACACACTGATCAACAGATAAAACGAATAACCTAAATTTTATAATTTTTCTGTTCTTCATGATTGTCTCACTTTAATTAATAATTTATTGAAAATGTATGATTCGTTATCAAAATAATTTTTATATGAATTATATATTAATGAAAATATATATAATATTCTTGCATACTGGCGGTAATTTTCATAGAAATGAATAATTAAATTTTAATTTACATAATTAAAATCGTACAATACGGAATTTTAATTTTTAATTAAAGTTTTTATCGGTAATTATAAATGAATTTATAATTCGAGCTATTGTATAATTATATTAAAAACAAAATGGATAAAAATTTATTGCAAACAAAAATAAAAGACTATTCATTCCACAATGCTAAAAAAAATCGATGATATTTGATGAATAATAGAGGAAGAAATAAACATTCTTATTGCGACAACCACCCACTAGCGATACAATATCTAGCGATCATTGCCCGCGAAGACGACTAATGTAAGTAGGTAGAACTATTAATATCATTTCTAAGCATTCCAAGGTACCCGAGTTATTTCAACGGAAATACACACATGAATAAGAATAAGAATAAATGAGTAACTATTTTGTTTTATTCAACTTCTAACAAACAACTTTTTTTTAATTCTTGACATATATTTATGAAACACGACGTAACCGATTCTTCATTCATCAATACATTCATAAGAATAAAAATAGATTTGTTAGTAATAAGTATTGAGTAATGAAATTTAGAAACTTTATCTATAAGTTACACGAGTAATATTAATTTCACTTATCCTGTAAACAGTTAGTCATGATACAACTTGTAGAATTACTTTTAACTTATTTAAAATTTATCGAATTTACGAATATAAAAAAATTTTAATTTGATTATTTATTAAGTAAATACTTCCAAACACACTGATATTTCACACAAACTATAAATTTATGTGTATAATAAAAAACTTTAAGGGTTCAAAAGAACTACTTCCTCGGACCTCAAAACGTAAAGATCTGACATGAACTCGATTTTCGAAAACCGTAGAAAAATTTTAAACTTTACAAGTTTGTTAACAATAAATTCCCGATTTTTGAAAATCATTGATTTTCATAGCGGGAAATCAAAATAATAAATCCAGAAACTTGTTGCATAAAAAAAAAGTGAATTTTTATGGATATAAAAAGGAGAGATTATAATTATTATATTACACGGGAAATAAATTGTAGGAAAAGTTACTATTGAAACATCGGAATCTACGACCAGACATTCAATATGATCACTTTGATAGTTTTCCATTTTTAAATTTATGACGTTAAATCGTAAAAATTCTGATATTTACTACTTTTATAGGTATTATTACGATGTAACATCGTGAATTTTGAAATGTAAAATTTTCAAATTGACCTATTGAAAGTCTGGTCTTGGATTATGATATGACAATTGTAGGCTTCTTACAATTTTTTTTTTCCGTGTGAAGTTTGATATAAAAGAAATATTTATATATTATTATGAGACTTAGGGAAGAATTTATGATATACTTCACAGTGTCAATAGTTCTGCTTAATATCCCATGAAGTAAGGTACTCACTCGTCAGTAATATTGGTAAAATTAGTAAAATGATGTTAGGCTCATACAAGAAAAGATAGCATATATATATGCTATTCTATGAATTCTGTGAAGCCTATGAATTCTTTCTTCACCAGGAACGAGAAGGCAAACTGTGAAGGTCTCTGAAATTTACCTAGCCTAGTCTACTTTATGGATCAACTTAATTGCTAAAACTACTTTCTCTTATTTTTGCTATCAAGGAATCTACCTGTTATCAACCTACAACAGCTAATGAATCTTCTATATAAATTGAATGGTCTCTAATACTACGTTGTCTATCTACATAAACCTACTCTTGCAGAGTTCTTGTTGATTATCATACATACTAACTTTGTTTGTTTACATTTAAATTACTTTAATATCAATCCACTCTCAGAAAAATATTCTAAACGAAATTGCAAAACAATCTAAAATCATCTTTGACTTAAATACGTGTACTTTAATACAATAAAAATGTATACTTTGCCATTTGGCCATTGCCTTGGCATTAAATTATAAATAAATATCTATAAATATCTACAATGCGTTTAAAGTTTAATTAGTTAATTAGTTACAAAATAACTTGAGTATAAAAGAGAATTTTTTACACAATGATTTTAATTTCAATATAAAAAAATTCATACATAAAATGAACTTATAGTGAGTGTAATGGCTCCGAGTATGGATGATATGAGTCCTTTTTAATGTTAATGACTATGGTAAATTATCGGAAAAGAGACCGCGCCAGGTAACAGGCATTCATAGAATTATAGAAGCTAAGCGTAGAGCAGAAAAATACTATACACACCGTGGCCAGTAAAAAGTACCCGAGTCGAAAAGTTTTAGTATTATTTCGAACTGCTAAAGCTAAATTGAACCTTAATTGAAGCTGGCTATACTGAATTAAACCTTATATCAAACTGACTACACTGAACAGAGCCTTAAATCAAACTGTTCGGCTTACTAGAGTCAATAATTTCAAACTGTTCAGCCTGCTAACAATATTAAATTGAAACTGGTTTCAACCTTATCACACTGCAGCTTTAAAATGACGTAAACATTTCAGGCTATATTCAGACTGAACAGCCTTCTAAGTTATTGTAAAAAAACTGAATTCAAGCTGTACGCTATTCAGTTTGAAACAAGTTCCAACTTTGACCATTTTTTCAAACTGAACAACCTGGTATATAGAAAAATTTTAAGCCTTACTTGAAACTGAACAGCCTGCTAAGCATTAAAATGAAACTGAATTCAAGCTGATGAAGCTGCAGGCTATTCAGTTTGAAAAAAGTCCCAACATTAAGGATATTTTCGAACTGAATAATCTGATTTTGAAAATAAGTATCTTTGTAATGTAAAGCAGATTTACTTCTCTATTATTAATTAATTTAACTGCAGAATCGTAGACTGCCATTAGTATACTATTAATATACTATTTCTGCTCGACGTAGTCGGAATGTGGAAACTTCGTTTAGCGTGGCGGGTTATCACTTTCCGGCCTGAGGATAGAAAACGTAACTTTTTTTTACTTTTTCAAATAAAATATAGGTTCTTACTTTTAACGATAGAAAATACTAGGGGTGAGCGAATATCGTTCGAATCGAATATTAGTAGTCGATTTGGAACGAATAATTCGTAAGTTTGAATTATTCGCACACTCCTAGAAAGTACCTATAAATTGATGAAATATATGGTTAAACTAATTTTTATCCATTTTCATAAAACATAAAGTTTCATTTGTTTTTATAATGCCATGTGGTTAAGTATCGGGTCTGGATAACTACTAAAATAAATATTTGATTATTTGTAGAATGCATTTGTGGCGATAAGTTCTCTATGTCTTTTCAATATCGAGAAACTCTTAAATATTTACGTATATATATTTATTTATATGCGAAACCATCGGAATAATACACCTTTCAGACACATTACTATACCCGACGATAAACACGTGACATAAAAATACAAATATAGCTTTGACCTGACACTAGAAGTATATTAGTAAAAGAGAGAGCTGTAAAGTTGAATTTATCTATCGTAAAGCACCAATTTTGTAGATACTTGTGAAGATGCAAATAAGAATAGTGAAAAATATCTTCCTAATTATCGAATCGCGTTATTTTATTTTCAATCGTCGAATTTGAAATATATCGGAGAAAAAATGTTTAGTCCTGATCAGGCATGAGTCTTCAAATCTGATCTGGCATGAAAAATGACCGAGCACCAACAAATCTGATCAGACATACCAGTCATATAACGTCTCAAACACAAGCAGGCATAACAAGGCATGATCATACCTGACATCAGGCATGAGCAGAAATGGCCAATTCGTAACTCTTCAGGCATGATCATACATGAACAGGCATGGTCATGTCTCAAAATTTTCTTCCGGGAAAGCTTAAATTTTTAATGAAAGTTATATACCTGAAATTTAGAAGACAAAAAAAAACTTTAAAATTAGATTAAAAAATTTTTAATTCATGATTATAAGCATTGAAACGCTTCTCTCATGTGAATGCTAATAATCTTGACTTGTTACCAGTCTACTGAACAATCACACTTTAATGAACAAAATGCAAGTTCCAGCTAACTTATCTAATTAATTTTGTTTTGTGCTTTCGTAGCGAGTCTCATTTCATACAGAGATCACACAATAATAACTTTTTACTCATAAACTTACATCAAAATCAAAATGTAACACTAATAGGTTTAGTTGTTCTACTTTAATTAGTTAGAGCTCAAAGAAGCTGGGTCACGCAAAAAAAAATTTAACAAATCTCTGAATCTTGAAATATAGGTAATTAAATGCATAATACGCGTGTCGTTGAAATTTGAAATCGATTTACCTCTTCAAACAAGAGATGATTGAAGTAGAAAATTATATTTTTATACAGGTAGTAGGTATGGGAGAAGAGTGAGAAAACAGCGAATTGTTATTTTTTTTTTTTGCATTGGAGCCTAAACTACAACTTAAGAAAGAACAACCTTAAAGTGTAGAAAAAAGCGTTTAAAATATATAAAAAAGCATTAAAATATATAAAATACTAGTAGTCAAGGATTACCAAATAAAAGTTTCTTGGTTTAAATTAAAAAAATAAACTACAAAAATCGATATCAAACGTATACGCTAATCTGTAATTTAACAAGACTGCTTTCATTCAAAGAGAGTTTGGTCAGAAGTTGGATATTTACAACTTTATTTCTATCAGCGGTATGATGACAAATTTTTATAAAAGAAAAACTACATTATGAAAAAAAACTTTTATTTGATATCTTGATTGAACAAAAATTAAACAATAAATAAAAAAATAAAAATTTCCTTGATCTTTATTGAAAAATAAAAAATTTATGATCGATAAAAATATTTCTATTTTAATTTCCTGAAAGTGAAGTATAAAGTTTAGAGAACGATACACTCAAGCACCCAGCGCCTCGAATTTTTTTTTTTTTTTTTTTTCATTTAACTTTTATGCACTATTACTTTTATGAATACTACTTTTACGACTCAGCATAGTAAAAATTCACTTCAGACAGAGTTTATTGTAAACTCTTCCACGTTCATCAACCTTCAAATAAAAGTTATTCAAAACGTTAAAACCAAGCAGAAAATGTTTTTGGAGTATAAATATTCACAAATGTGAAAATCGTTTCCTACTCTTACCTAGTTTTTTTACAATCTTACCGTGATGGTTTATCTTTACCCCTGATTCAAAGAAGTTTATCGATTATTCTACATTCTGAGAACCGATCGTAGATTGTACGGTACATTTGAGCTGTACAATTCGTTTTCCTTTGAATTTTTTTTTTGAATCCCTACATTACTGGTTCCTATCTTCGTAGCAGTAATAAAGGCTTCATTCTTTGCCACGGAGATCTTGATTGGTGTCTTTAGGTATGAAAAAGTATGCTCTCAATTCATGAGGTCGTTGGAAGCTCCCGAATCGGGTAAAAAAGAAATTTTGTCTTACTATTTGATGATTGGATGTTTCCAGTCATAAATGCAAAATATACGGCTCAGCTTAGATGTTTTAGATTATGAAAAAATCAAAAATAATCAATTGAAAATTATCACTTAAAAACACGTATACTTCAGTATTCACGTTAAGTTCAATACTAACTAGTATAAATTCACTTATAAGTTTCTTTTTTTTTTTTTTTTTTATTTTCTTAAAAACAGTCTCTTTGATAAAAAAAAAAAATACAGATTTTTTTTGCTGAAAATAAAAATCGAAAAATTGCATATAATGGTAATTTTTACGAAAACAAAGAATTTGAAGCTTCGGGGCACTATGAAAAAAAATCGCAGCGCTTTGAATTTTTCAGGGATTTAAGAGGACACTTTAAGGTTGAAAAATTACCGACGATATCCTTCGTTCATCCATTTTATCCAAAGTTATACCAAGTTATCTATATATCCTCAATTATGCGAATTTTTGTCTTTTTTTCAGTCCAAGTTTTCAATTCAAAAAAAATTTTTTCATTCAAAGCCATTCACGGTATCTTATAAAAAAAATTTTTTAGTTTTCAAAACCTTCCTTCGATTCCCTGTACGATCATTATTCCCAGAGTTATGGATTATTAAAGTTAAAAAGAACTTTTTAGCTTTGATTGACGATAGCTCCGCGGCAAATCATCGTAGAGGCTTTTTGATTACGTCAAGTTAAAGGGTATTTAATTTCTTAAAAGAACTTTTGAAGAAAACAATAAAAAAAAATTTTTTTGAAACTCGTAGACCTTTCTTTAAATGAGAAAAAATTTGGAAAATTTTTCTTTTGGTAGTTTCCTTAGGATTACTCCAGACTCAAACATGATAAAAAAATTTCATGACCGTATCTGAAAATTAGACACTTGGAGCTATAATTTGCTTTTTTTTGCTGTACGATCGTTTGCCTCAGAGTTACAACTTGTTGAAAATCACCCATTAATTTGGAATTTTTTTTACATTCCTTAATTTTTGTTACTAGTGTATACCTCGGATAGTCAAAATAACGATCCGTATCATTATTTTATGCGTTACATTTAGTTGGCTCAACTATACAGAATCTTACGTTAACAAAACAGTTGCCTGTTTTGACGAAACTACGTATTTTTACAAGAGCTATTCTCTGTATGCTTGAGTAAAGCAAATGAATCCTCAAATAAGAAAACCGGATTGTTATTTTGAGGAAACTTCATTTGAAGATTCGTTTGATAGTCATTTAAACAATGTTTTTTTTGCTTGAACTTATTGCATTTAAAATTTATCTCAATAAGGTCCTTCAAAAGTGTGATTTTTAACCATTTTGAAATTTTGTTATTTTTAAACTACTTGGCCGATTAAAATAAGTTCATCTTTGACCTTGAGCTTACATTATCCATCAGTGGAATAGGTATGTTATTTTTTTAACATACTTTTTAATCCTTAAGGAGGGTTTATACTTTTTTCTCTCTCACCCTCTATTGGTCAAACGAAAGTATCTCTGTCATGCTTGTACAACAAATGGAATCTTAAAAACCATTTTATACATAAATAAATGAAAATTTTCAAAAAAAGCGCTTCGCTCTTCGATAGATAACTAAATTATCTGTCTAAGAGCGAAGCGTTTTTTTTTAAATTATATCTTATACATGAACAAAACATGTTTGAAAATTAACTATCAACCGCTCTTGAGACTCATTAAAAAATGTAGACGCGATCGTCGTCACAAGCTACACGTTCTATCTAATAAATAAATAAACAAATTAATTTTTGAATAAATAGTATTTTTTAACCTGGTCGATAAACTGAGTCGAGAAAAAGCGAAATTTTCCGAAAGTTACGTCATGAAGACAAAAGTAATAGTTCGATTTCTATGAAATCTATTGAAAACATGCATTGGTTCAATGCAATATTCGTTTTACTTTTTAATCGGTAATATTTTATTTATAACGACTACATAAAGTAGACTATAATAAATTGTATATTAACAGTCATTAGCTTTTTAATAAATAAACATTCTCTTCATGCAGTTTTGGATTTCCCAAATTTATTTTTGTTTCTTTCACTGGGAATATGAATAAATTTATTAAAATTAATCTTTATTTTAGCTTAATTCTATTTTATATAATTTATTCACATCATTAAATCATTCGATGTAAAAATTAAAAGATGTACTGTTAATAATAAATAGAAGAATAATAAGTAAACAGAAAATAGCGATGAGGAGAACGTTGGATATAGGAGTATAGTGAGATAACACTACTGTCTACTCCGGTTGCAGGAGGTATAGTATAGAGTATAGAGAATGTCAGGAGATATGTAGAGAAAAGAGAGGTAGTCTAGCTAGTAGTGAGTATAGTAAGCGTTTTGGAGGGAATCCGCGAGAATCCTAAACGCGTTTAGCTCAACGAACTACCTCTATGTTGATCATGCTTCCCGTAGCCTTCTAAGCCGTAGTTTACCAACAACTGACAGATTCACGGCATGTTACACGACTATTTCGACACAACACATACCTAATCCGCTCGCCTAATCTCATGTTTTCTCTCAAAACAAATAAAATCACCATATTTATTCTTTGTTGTTATTTTCAAAATACCCAAACAACACACATAAGACTTCCTTCAATCTCTTCATTCCTAGTCCTCTCCTTTACTCACCTAATCCAGGATTCAGCTTCCAGCCTCTCTAAAAGACCCATCGTTTAATCTTGCATGGAATCATTTTATTTTTAACTCCAAAAAGGAAATTTTTCTTTTTTTTTTTTTCCTTTTATAATCTCAATAAGAAACAAAATAGCATGTATGTTAGATATCTAGGGTTACTCAAGGATTTCCTATACTCCTGATTCTCATCCTGGCCCAAGTTCTCAGCGCCATTGTCCGAGTGCGGTCAAGCATATTCAAACCGCGTTTCTACATTCTGATACAAAATATTCTCATGGTTGAGCCGTAGCTTCAAGGAATGAAAAAAAAATTACTTCATCAAAATTTGACAAATTTATAACTCCATTAAAATAATGAAATAATTTTTCATTATCTAGGCTCAAGAACTTCAGATAAGAGTTAAGAATTCATTACAGATACACACAAGGACAATTGGTGACAAATGGCGAAGATGACAATTCATGACCCCGTGATCAGCCTTGACGATGAGGGTACAATAAAATGAATCACTGTCCTTTAGGCCTACCCATCTTGTATCACTGCAAACCCTTTGACGTCGTGTTCTCCTGTTGCCTCGCATGTTTTTTCTTTGTTCGACGTTTCGGTCTTTGTGCAGCTCGTCAGATCGTTACTCGTCACACATAGAGAGCATATGCACGCTACAAAGAAAATACTGTTAGGGTAATCCTTAGATTCGCGGCTTTTGGTCACTTCTGTTCCACTTATAGTTCATTAGGACTTCCGCACTAACTATTTAAATATTATGTAAACACTTTACCTTCAAAATAAAAAAATTGGAAATAAATTAAAACTATATAATAAATCTATTGATTCTTCGTTGTTATTATTTAAACAAACAGCGACTAGTAATCATAAAAATCTTTTGTTTATCATCAACTGTTACAATCTCATCTACCACTTATTCATCAATGCGGTACATTCATCCATACTGATAGTATACTGGCTTTATATTATGTACAAAGTATGCTCTAGTACTAGAGTGATCTTTATTTTTCTGCAAAATTCGCACTAATACTCAGACATGTGTTAATAAATATACATAAATATACTTTTCATAAGTGTTATAATATACAATGTTTCGCTGTAACTTGAAGTTCCTTGAAATAAACCAATCATGTTCGTCATGTCATGTAGCCCTAATAACACGTGCGTGAACAAGGCGACGCATATGCGTGTCACACGCAATCTCTTAGTTAATACTCATCTTCAAATTTTGATGGCATTTAAATTTTTGAATGTTTTTCGCAGCATTTACAGCCACAACGGCCGAATTCAATACAGGAAAAAATTTTCCGTCATTGTATAAAAAAATTCTATTTAATCAATTTTGATATTACATTTATAATACTTTTGTGAGTTAATTCAATGAAATTATATAAAATTAACAAACAAAAGTGTCAAACATTATCACAGTAACGCAAGATTTTGTAAGTAAACAAATTTTCAATTTGTGACATTCTTACACTAATTTATTCGATAAATTCATTAAAATTTATCAACCAAAAAAATCGTATCAAATACTATCAATAAATCATATTTTTAATTCCAGTAAAAAAAATTAACAATGCGTAAATTATTGTTCAAGAGTTAAGTATGTAAGTAACAATAAAATCGCTTGGAGAGTTGAATTATCCTCGATGTTCATGCGTCCCGTGAATACTTGGACGCGATTCAGGTTTCGCATCTCTGGTATCTCTGGAAAAGGAGCAAAGGAGCGAGGATGGAAGCATCAAAGGAGTATGCCATGTCAGTACACAGGGTGTGGATCATGCTTCCCCGATAGTATACGTTCGTCGGACAGTGCGTGAGACATTTGACTCAAACACCATACAATATGCAACGAACAACATACAAAGAATTCCTTTGTAGTACGGTGAAATCATTGGGCTTGTATACTACGTACTACTATAGTGTAGCATATATGTATACTGCATAAAATTTTACCTGAAAAGTGTTGTATATATATGTATGAATACACGTGTATTTTTTCAAGGCCAGTGACTGGTTCCATACTGACCTTGAGTGCGTACCAAGGGGCCCTGAGGCCCTTAAAATACTCCCTGCATCCCCTAATACCTTGATAACACCACGCACAGATTTTCAGGCCCTTTTGTTCACTTACTTTTATTAGATGATATTCTTAGTACCAAATCGATACTATGTTTAACAAATAGAATAGAAAATTGATTGTAAAATTGAACTTTCAATTGCTCAATATAAAAAAATAAACATAACTGGCAATTCATAACTGCGAATGAATTAAATGAATTACATATTTATTTTTTATTAAATTCTAATTTATCGAATAGACAAATAGCGAGAAAATTTGAAAGCAACAAATCGCTTATAAGCAGGGACATATATTGCAAACCAAAGTGACATGACGTCATCGAGTAAGTCAGACTGGCAGTTGAGTATTGGCAGTAAAACACCCACAATCTCGACCTCCTATCTGTCATGTGACCCTAATGAAAACTCTCATTCTCTATTGTTCCACCCTAATTAATGTGACGACTCAACTGCGAGTTGGATAACGTGACGATGTCTGTACAGTATAATATTACTTCTACACACTGTACATCACTGTTATACACAAGTCTCAGCTTCTAGGTTTTGTGTCTTTACATACACTGCGATCAACGACCTCTGGCTGTGTCAATCTGGCTGTTATATAGCTTAAACATGTCCCTCCTGACGTTCATTCGATCCTGTTCAGCTGTGCTGTCACTTATCCAATATCTGTAAACAAAAAAATGGTTATTGTTACCCGACGTATCCGACTAATGGCCGCACAAATGGTACCAGGTACTTAGGTGCTCAGACACCCGAGCATCTTCTTATCTACGAACTTATGAATTATTTTTCTTCCGACTTTTTAGTGTTTAGGCTTCGCATCTTATGTAATAGATTCGTACAAAGAAAGAATAAGATTTTTTTAATCAATATATCCGCCGCATGATGTATCCGCATTCGAAACTCTGTTCAGGTCGCAAGATTCTAATTTGAAAAAAAAAATTTAATCCGCATGTTTATTTTTATTTAAATTAAAACACAGGATTATGTAAGATACGTGGTACGAATTGAGTAAGTAGGAGCATCTCTCAGATATTTTCTTGGAATTTTTTTCAACACAAAATGTCGCGCGAGGTATCAGGTAAGTATATCGCAGTAAAGTAATACCAAACAGTTAGCACTGTAATGTGTGAGTTACATTACAGTTCAATGTACACATAGAAAGTGTATTCTTCGACGCACGCGCAAGCATTGATGTAAAATGTAACAGGCGTCAGCCAACAAGTGTCCGTTAAGTTGAGAGAGTAAAGTAAACTAAGAATTATTCCACACGGTTCATGTTTTCCTGTATAATTGCAAATTTTTTGGATTCTCCGTTTACAACGTTCCAATGGAAATTTCAAAGTTATATAGTTATATTTATTTTTCGAACATTCCAATTTACATTTTGTTGTTTGTTATTGATTAGACAGTTTTGATTAAATATACCTACTTCCTTATGCTGTCCTAATCATTGAGTGTTTTATCTGTTCTAACCCATGACTTCCGGTTTGAACGTTATTCTTTACCAACTGATGCCTCTGTTCTTCTCTCCCGATAGTTGGACATCCAAACGCGTCGATTCAACGATACTTTTAGACACGGGGACTCAACGACTTCATACTTCGCGTACTTGCTGCCATTTTAACTACGCTTTACTATTTTAATAGTTCGTTAAGCATCGAATTTTAATAGAGCTTCGTTTATATTTCGAATTATTTCTGATATACTGCTGGTCATATGTTAGCGCATTGAAAACAGACATAATAAATATGTGTACAGTAAAAAAATTCTATAATTAAAAATGTTCAAAAATATGGTTTATTTACTTGAAATTAGAAAAACTATATTGGGCAAAAATTTATCATGAGACTAACAACCGATTTAATAAAAAAAGTTAGACGACTCAAGTGTTAATTTATAAATGTTTTGAACATGACTTACAACGATAATTCCGAGATGAATTTATGTATAAACTAACGATTAATCATTCTACTATAATTCTGATGCTTCTCTAATATTTTATAGTTCATTTATGCCACCTCTTTGTGCCTCCTCGGGTATGGTACTCAAAAATCACTGTATCGATTTTATTTTAATCCAAATGATTGGTTCTAAAAAATTATAGAAGAAAGCATAAAAATTTGGATGCACTGTTTAAAATCTATATCTATATCTATACTAATCTATACTAATATATAAATCTATAGGGTTATTTACGGTTGTTCCGTTAAAACTATTAAACTATACATCTGATTGAATTGAAATTTTACATTCACGTAGAGGATACATTCACTTGATGGATAGGCTAACATGTTTATCAGTGTTGAATCTCCGAAATGTATAGCAGGGGCGTTTGGTTAGAAAAATCATAAAAAACTAAAATTTGAATTTTAACTCTTCTAAACATGAAATTTAGAGAGAAAATTTTTGGGCTTTGTTTAAAGCAAACAAGAATGTATTAAATGAAGTTTAAATCCCAAAATCGGTTACGGGGGTGCTAATGAAAAAAAAAAATGAAAATTTTAATCTAAAACTCCCACAGACTTAAAATTTATTAAAAATTCCATATTTGTTAAATTAAGGTCGCTTACAATCAGATTTCGCAAAATTTAAGCCCCAGAGGAGATCGTAGGGCGTTAAAAATCTGGAAAATTTTTGTCTTTTTTCTGTAATAACTAATATAAATAACAGTGAAAATGAAAATAATTTTCTGTATAGATATAAGAGACTTTCTATAGATATAGGCACTCATCATGATACCTCGGGAACCATCAAATCTAGAAACTTGAAATTTGGTCGGAATATTAATTTTACCATGTAGAGGTCAGCTAAAAGCGGGTTTTAAGAAATGCCTTCCCCAAAGAGGTTTGCGGGGGCGTTAACAATGAAAAATTCCCGTTTTTAAAATGTAGCTCCTATAGACTTCAAATTTGGTAGAAATCTTCCGTAAAAGATAAAGAAATAATGTATGAACGAATTTTACGATAGCTTAGGTCACAGGGGCTTACGGGGATGGGTGTTAACAATGAAAATTTTTAATTTCTAAGCTATAGCTCTTGTAGACTCTAAAGTTAGTAGGAGTATTCTAATGATCTAAGAGCGAATTTTACAATGAATCACTCCCAATAAGGATCGCGAGGGTAAGTATTAACAATAAAAAATTTTAATTTCCAAAATATAGCTTCTAAAAACTCTAAAGTTCGTAGAAATCTTTTATTTCTCATGTAGAGATAATCTAAAAATGGATTTCAAAAAATTCTATTAACAATAGGGATTACGGGGGTGGGTGTTAAATTATTAAATTTCTATTTCCAAACTGTAACTTCTACAGACTCCAAATTTAGTAGGAATGTTCGTGTATGATGTCAAGTTCGGCTAAGAATGGATTTTCTTGAATTACTCCAAAAGGGATTGCAGGTGCGTTAACAATGACCATCTCTCACTTCCAAACAATAGTTTTTATAGACTCGAGCTTTTGTTGGAACCTTTTGTTTATGATAAAAAAATCATCTCGAATAGGATCTTACGAAATTCCTTCCCCACGTAGGAGTACGAGAGTCAAAATTGTCAAAAAATTCATATTCTTTGAATACAGTTCCTACAGATACAAAATTTGATAGAATTTTAAGAGAAACAGGCAATTACTGGGATGGCCTCCAAGATCAACGGATTTAAATAGTTTTCTTTCTTAATAATTATATTGTCTTACAACAATTGTCTCTTTGGCAGCGGCAAAAAACTTATTGTAAGGTTTCCAAAATTTAACATTACATGTAGCTATTCAGTCAACAAACTAAAGATTTTTCATACATTTTATTTTTGCTGATCACATAACCGATAAATTGTTCTTATTACCATACGGAATAGAGGGAATGTAACAGATTGAAATAAATAGGGTAATAAAAATAAAAATTATTGTTTTTCAAGCTAGAGTTCCGGGAGTCAAGAGTTTATTTCAGAAATTTCCTCCTCTTTAAGGATCTTTTTCCGATTTTTGATATCACTAATAGTTATTGAGTTATTTACAACAAAAACTGAGATTTTTTATTTTGGTTATGTTTTTTGTTAATAACAAATTGAAATTTTCATCAAAAAAATAAAAAAACAACAAGATTATTTTCAGAATTTCATTCCGCATCGAATAAGTGATTGTTCAAATTTTTATCACAATTTCTAAGATTTTCACTTAAGATTATTCACTTTAGCCTAGTTAGTTCCTTATAAACCTTACAGAACATACAATAGCACGCTGGATTTTTTTTTGCTTTGATCTTTTGGCAGTGGACTGTTCTTCAAACACCGGGGATAAACTTTGCTTTAATGAATTTAATTAAACAAATGAATTTTCGGTACTTTTTACTGAAGAAAATTGTTAGTTAACTAAATAAGTTTATAAACATTACGGACAAAATTATATATCATAGACAAATAACTTGAAATTTATTCTTAGATTTTTAATTTATAGGGAAAGAAACAGCCCAGGGGATTTATAGGTGGTTTACGAATTTATAGTAAAAAACCAAAATTGATTTCACTTTAGTTTTCAATCCTCCAAACAGAAAAATTTTTTTACTTTCATAATAAATTTTTTTAGGTACAAAATAACAATTTTATATACATATATATATTCTTTTCACCAGGCCACACAATCATTTTTTGTACCTGCTGAGTATAAAGTATATTGTTACAAAATCGATTTATGAACAAACAAAAGAAAGTCTGCTTACATAAACTCCAGGTGTTCCCTTTATACAATAGAGGGCCGATGACTCATCTAGTGTGGCTATATAACTGCCAGACACTTTCATTATATGTAAAAGTTTGAAAAGCGGGGTAAACAAACGTCACAAATATATCTATATACATTTATATCAAAGAATGAATATATCGTTTGCCCTCCTGACCCATAACGCAGACAACCCCAGAGCTTGCGGGGGTTAAAAAATACTTCCGTAGGGTACATGTGTTCCTGATATCAAACCGCCCTTGTTTTCCAATAAATACAAAGCAACCGTTTCTTCGACGATAATAAAAACGGTTTAAGAATTATTACAGGGTAGTTGAAAAAAGTTTAAGATATTTTTCGCATATTCGTTGAAGGGTCGAAGGTATTGAAAGAGGTAGCACATCGATAACCGATTAAAATTTTCTACCCTCATCCCTACCAGTGCTACTATCTGTTATAGTCCGGAGTACACCACCATTTATACAAAGGGTATTGATGAATATTGACTTTACCAACAGTATGAGATGCCTCCCTGTTCCATTTCCGGTCGTGTTTCTACGGGTCGCCTGCTTTCAAGCTCTCCCTCGAGGTTCGATTTATCGATTCTTATTCTCCACTTCTAACCAAATTTCATATATATTGTATCTCACACAGGCACACACAAACCTGATAACCTTATATATCTAACGTAGCACAAACATTTGTGACCAGTGATTGTACAGCTAGCTCTAACATCGTATACCACCCGGCTCCGAGAACCAATCGTGAACTTCTATTTCCCGATCGGGTTGTCTATTTATCGGTTATTGAGTTCCTTTGGTATTGGTTGAATCATTTATTTCAACATACGTGAATTTTTTTCTGTCAAACTAACAATCTTTTTTTTTCTTACATTTATAGCAACATTTGCTGCTAAATTTATCAAAATTTATAGATATTTTATAAATAAACTTCCGTCCAAAATAATTTTTTTGTAAATTATTTTTACACTTATTTTCTATTTTAAGGAATTAAAATACGAAATCTATAATCGGAGCCAAAATAAGTTTTTTGGAATTACAACATTGAATTAAAATTGTAATAATTAATAATTTAAAAAAAATGAATATTTGTTTAATAATGAGTTATTAAAAATCACAGATTACCCCAGCGATGATTCTGCGCTCCTATTAAGGAGGTAGGTTGCAAGAAACCTCTTCGTCATATTTGTTACCAATAGTTTCATTCGGGTAGTTTGATAACGTTGAAAATATAATTTTTTTTTCACCCATTACAAATAATTCATCATTATAAAAATATATGGATATATCTTCTGGAATTCCTACCACTGAAAAGATATTTCCCCACAAAAGATTGTTCAATATTCTAAATTGAAAACATGTGATAAAAAGAAAGTTTACATTTCAATAAATAGACAATATATTGCAGCATAAAAGAGACAAACCCTTTTTTTTTAAACAAACTTTTGAGAGAAAAATAAGGTATTTATTTCAAAGAAGGCTCTACAATAGTTTAATTTAAAAAAATGAGGTTTAGAATTATTTTATTTGAACAGTTATATTTTTTTTTCTAATTTTATCACCAACATAATAGTTAAAAAAAAACTAAAAAATGTCAGCCTTTTAATAAAGAAAAAAATTTGACACAACAAACTAAAAAATTGGTATTTTCAAAATTTCTTTTTTTTTAACTATTTTGATTATTATCCTTAAAATAAGAAAAAACAAATTCCAAATTGCTACACTTGTGTAAACAGATTTTATCACCAAGTTTTAGTAGGCATAAATTTGTAGTAAAAACATTTTGAACTCTCAAACTAATTAAATAATGTTTTTTTGATTATTTAAATTATTGGAATCGTAAATTCGCCGTAAAACAAATTATTTAAAAAAAAAAAAAAACATTTAAAAATGTCCATCTTTCAATGTTTTATTATAAAAAATAGGGTAGACCTTACTTATGAACATTTAACAGAAAAAAAAAGTTTATTTAAAAAAAAGATGTCAATGGATGATTAAATTTTTTTAAAAATAACTTTCTAATCGTTGATTGAATAAAAAAAAATTATTTGTCGGTCGTTATCTGAAAATCGATACACTTTAACATTGAAAGTAAAGGTGACGCGTTACATACATCGATGCAACTACAGTTGAGTTGAAAAAAAATTAAAAAAAAGAGTTCGTATGGAGATAGAGGGTTGGAATGAAAAAACAGGGAGAAATAAAATTTTAAAAAAAGATAAAAAGGAAAAATGATAAATTCGAATGGATTTGCAGATCAATACCTTTTATATTGGCGCACATAATATCATAGTGAGTGGTTATGATGGAAACACAACCAACAACAACATCCTGGTATCCTGGGACTAGTGAGACGCGACGTTGCTTAAGTGGCTATGCTTGGTGTAGATCCAAGGACTAGAGTGTCCGTACCAGTGTCTAAAGTCGCGCATGTACGAAAGAGTCATCGTCGGAAAAAGATGAGACTACCTTTTTTTTCAGCTTCTTCTGAGTGTCGAAGCGTCGCGGATGCCCGCCACAGGAACAGGGAAACATCTTGATGAGAAACTTCATGTATTGGTTAAGGTGCCGTGACAATAAGCGCCTATATTGATACTCACCACTCGATGGATAGTTTATACATCGGGGGTTGTGTGCGATGTTGATAACAGGGTCAAAAGTCGAAGGGGTTAAACAGCGCTTGAAAAAACAATATACTGATTTTTTTTTTCACTAGAAAATATGCCGACCAGGGCACTGTAAAATAGTTTTTGACAATCATAATGATGATGATGATGATCTTTGATTTATTAACCACGAACTATATATTTCT
This sequence comes from Cotesia vestalis, assembly GCA_000956155.1. Lineage (NCBI taxonomy): Eukaryota > Metazoa > Arthropoda > Insecta > Hymenoptera > Braconidae > Cotesia > Cotesia vestalis. The sequence continues at coordinate 151,666 of JZSA01001840.1, read as the reverse complement.
TAAAATATTAAAATTAAAATGTCTCGTAAAATTTATTGAACTTGAATTCCAAGAACTTAATTATGTTTTACAAAAATTTATCAAATTTTTTAAATCATTATTAAGTATTATCAAAAATAATTTTACAAATTTCAAATTATTGGATTGATTATTCAACTGAATTTTAATTATTTAAAGATTAGATTCAGAATACTCCATAATTATTATTCAATTTCTATATAGTTTAATTGTTCATCAAATATTTTTAAAATAGTAATGTGAAGGAACCAATAAAACGCCTAAAATAATTCAATGACCGTCATTTCGACGATTTGACGCAAGAAAACGCTGCATAGATAAATTGGCTGTATAGCGTATCACGAAAACAAATTAGAAAAACGGTTGACCCAGAAAGCCATCCCTGCAATCTTTCGTTAATTTCATACCTGAGTGCTTATAATTGCACTTATCACGTTTTTGAGCTCTTCGAGTTCTTTTGCCTGATAGAAGTTTAATATAACACTATTCTTAAAATTTTCAAACTACAATTACTTTTGAATGAATTAGGCGATTTTCACGCGGTTAGTAGCATTTGACACAGTTTTTTGAATCCTATGATTTAATTTTAAACACAAATTGTGTGTGTATGTGTGTGTGTGAACCGCTTATAACTTTTAAACGGTTTGACCAATTTCATCGCAATTGGCGCCATTCGAAAGGGCTTAACCAATCTTAGATTTTAAATACAATTTGGACTGATTCGGACCCGTAGATTTTGAGAAACCTAAAAAAAAAATACGAAAACAAATTTTTTCAAATATGATTTTTTTGGAATAACTTTGAAACCGCTCTACCGATCGATTCCAAAAACTAGTCAGCTTTAAAAATCAAAAAACCACATCGATCGGCGCCCAGCTGGTCAAAATCGGTTGATTTGTTCAAGAGATATCGTGAACGAAAGAAAACCGAAAAATAAGTTTTTTCGGAATTACTCCGAAATTCTTAGTTTGATCAATTCAACCTTAAAGATTCTTTATGAGGCTGAAAAAACTGCGTCAAATACCACTAACTGCGGCATCGGTCGATTCTTTCAAAAGTTAACTTTTGAATAATTATTCAACGGTTTGAAAATTCAAAAAATAGTGTTTCATGAAACTTCCATCAGACTTTAGAGTTCGAAAAGCTCAAAAGCATAAAAAAAATGTCTCTTTGATCTTGGAGAGCATAAAATAACACAGAAGTTGTATTTTTGAGCTCAAAGAATTCAAAAACATCATAAGTACAATTTTAAGCGCTTATAGGTATGGAAATAGCGGGAAGTTGCAGGGATGGCCAGGGTCAACCGTTTTCCAAATTTTTTTTTTTAATTTTTCGTTCACGATATTTCTCAAACGAATCAACCGATTTTGACGGGCTCGGCGACGATTGACGTGGTTTTTCTATGTTAAAATCTGATTAGTTTTTTAAATCATTTTTGGAATAACTTTTAAACGGCTATACTGATTGATTTCAAAAACTCATCAGCTCTTTACATAGAAAAATCACGTCGATAGCCACGGAGCCGGTCGAAATCGGTTGATTCATTCGTGAGTTATCGTTGACGAAAAAAAGTGATTTTTTCGAATTACACCGGAATTTCCGGTCTGATCAATTTGTGTTTAAAAGTTTATCATATAATTCAAAAAACTGCATCGAATGCCACCAACCGCGTGAACATTAGTTCATGAATTCAAAAGTTATTGCGGTTTGAAAATTCAAAAAATAGTGTTTTATTAAACTTCTAGTAGACTTTTGAGCTCGAAAAGTATATTTTTGAGCTCAACGAGCTCAAAAACGTAATAAGTGCAATTATAAGCGCTTAGATGTGGAATTAGCGGGAAGTTGCAGGGATTGCCTTTAGAGCCAACCGTTTTCCTAATTTTTTTTTGTGTGTCGGTGTTATTAATACTTTAACACTCGCGTGTTGCATTGAAGCCACATCCAAGTTCAATATTATTGAGTAAGAAAAAATCTTACAGTACGAGTGCTGAAGAGTAAATTCTTTTCAAGTCATTTACAGAATATTTTAGGATATTTATGAGAATAATCTAAAAATATTCAAAATAATTTAGGATAATCTAAAACAATGCAAACAAAAATATTTTTATTTAATTGAAAAATTATAAAATAAAATGAACAATACAATAAGAATTACTACAATCATATATATAATTTGACGTCATGCGGGTGAGCTTGCTCATGCACGTCTTGCGGCGTATTCTGTATATAATATAGAGACGTGTAAGATTCATATAAGTATACGACCTCGTAGCAGTTTTAATTAAATACTATAGTGTACTCAATGTCCGAAATCATGATCCATAATTAATGTCAGTGTCATATATTGACTTCGGAGTTTTGATTTTTGATAATCTTTCCCCAACCTCCATTAAAACAAATATAACCAATGACACAACAAATGTAATACACTGAATGAAAAAGCTACAAAAATTTCAACAAGAAGATAACTATCATGATACAAATATGACGAATAAAAATAATTCAACTGTATACGGAAAAAAATAGCAGGAAAAATTACTATTATCACATCGTTATCCAGGCCTAGACTTTTAATAACTTCACTTTCATAATTAAATATTAAAAAATTAACAGTGTTACATTATAAATGTTGATTATGTTGACTACATTTATACATATTTTAACGATGTAATATTGTAAATTGTTAAATGAGGAGCTGATTTTCAAAAGGGTATCTTTTCATATTTTAAAAGAGCAGTTTTTTTAACTTTTAAATATCAATTACTTGGTAAATTATAAAGATTTCTAAGTAAGAATCGAATTGTAGCTTCATAACCGATAGCACTTCATAGCTAAGTTAAAAAAGTTCAATAAAAATATATATAATTAGAGATGACCAGTTTTTTGTCTTGATTAATCAAAAATAAAAAGACACCCCTTTGAAACTCAACTCCTCAAATTTAAAATTATGAAAGTGAAGATAGATCACATACAGTACAAATTCTAAAAATTTTAATCTACAAGACCAATAATTCTTAGGATAAAAATTTAGAGACTTATGATAATAATTGTGCCAGTAAATTAAGATGAAAAAATCTCTTTCTCTAAACTTTGTATGTTCTAGTCAAATTTAAATAGTTTCAATTTATAGTTCTATGGTATAAAGCCAGTAAAACGTAGGTAGCAGTATGTAGGAAACGAAGGAGCTAGAAGTGAAATAAGCATCTTACTTGTTAATCATGAGTTCCTAATAGATGGACGCAGAAAATCATCGCAAGACGCGAACCACTGATGCCATAAATCCCAGTGGGCACATTTACTATTTCTTCCTGGCGAAATAGATCGACTGATTTTTATCCCCTGAATCTTATCTTTTTAATTAATTTCATCAATAAGTATATAGAGTAAACAAGAAACAAATAAATGTGTCTATCATAGAGAGTCAGTCGTAAAAACAACTTGAAAAATAAAAAAATTGAAAAGCTAAGAACGAAAAAACAAGCGTACTTAATAATAAACAAAAAATCAAGTAAGTTAATAATGATTGAATCAGTAGATGTAGTCACTCTATAAGCAGACTAAAAATGAGAAGGTCCAATGTTGGTCCAGTTAAGACATTTCAAAATAATACCAGCCTTAATGATATGTATCCCTGGTAGACAGATGTTGAACGTCATCTCGAAATGCGGTCCATTTTCACAGCATCTCGATCTCATCTCCTTCCGTATTCTCTTCAGTTATTGAATTTCATCACTCACTTACTTTCTAATATCAACTTTATATATTTATATGTATGTTATTCAAACAAAAAATTTGATAAATATTATTATCAAATTTTAAATCAAGTCCAATAAATTTTTTGATTTTGTGGCAAATAATTTTCTCTTAATATTCATATCAAAAAACAGAAAAAAAAATACTAGTAGTACTCTTGAATTATTAGAAATGTCTAATATAAGAGATTATTTAGCTACATACGGCTGTGTAAGCAACGCGTTATTCTGCTCTCCTGTTAACTTCTAGACAACAGAGCGAGTGACGAAGCAACGGCTGCAACAATGCTGTATAGTAAACTTATAGTACTGAAGAGTGTCTAGTGTAAAGCTAGACAAATCTAGCCAGCTCCAACAAGTACTCATATAGTTAACTTTTATTTAATTATTATTATTCAACTCTCAATGTTTCTGTACTAGTTTTAAACCATAACACTTTAGAAACTTATTTCATTTCTTCATTGAAATCGCTATACAATGTTATCTATTTTTTTCATTGAAGTTTGGTATCAAATACAGTTTTATTAGAACTCTTAGTGTATTTGTTAAAAATTTTTGGAGCTAATGTTTTACAATAAAAGTAAGGAAATAATAATAATACTGTTTATTATCTAGTGCAATAGTCAGTCGTAAAGTGAAAATAAACATTCATACTGTGTTTCAGTAATCACATGTATTATGGAGCACCAGGTAGACTCAACATAACACAAAGATAATTCTTTGATACAAAGAATCACTAATTTTTTTTTAACATACAACTAATGAATGTATTAGTTATCAAACATATTCTTCTTTACTACATACGGATTATTGCATTAAAAAAATCATTATTACTGGCCAAGCCCCGCCGATCGATTTCAAATTTAATAAGTGTTTTCTATAAAAAAAAGTCTGAAAATTTGGGCCCTTAATATCAATTGGTTTTCAAATAATTATTTTTTGAACTTTCCAGCTTTCTAATTGCAGGGCTTATGATGCGAAACATCAAAGAGTATTTTACCATTACGAAAGACAAATTTTTTTCGTCTCCTTTTTTCAACTACTTTTATTAATACACTTTTGTTAGTTCATTTAAATTAATAAGGAATAATTCTAGTACTTTTGAAGACTGATTTGATGTATTATAAAACAGAAAAAAACATCAAAATGTAAAAAAAAAAAAATTAGTAAAACGGTTGACCCTACAGGCCATCTCAATAACTTCCCGTTAATTTCAATTATCGACGCTAATTTTAAATTGCGACGTCTCTGAGCTCTTTGAACTCAAAAACATGATTTGAAAACTATTTTGAGATTTATAAACTCCAAGATAGAACTATTATATACTTTGAGCTCTTCGAGCTCAATAAAGTCTGGTTTGTACTTAATAAAACGATTTTTCAAAATCCTTCAGCTACAATAACTTTCGGAGAAATTGTCCGATTTTAGAACGCTTGGCAGCATTTGGCGTAACTAAAAAAGCCTTACTAAAATTCTTATATAAAAATTCGATCCTTTGTATAAAAAGTTGAAAAATTATATTAAAAACCATGCTTTGTGGATTTTTAAAAAATTAGATATATCTTTCAAACAAATCAATCGATTTTGATGTAATTTACGGCGATCGAGTCAGTTTTGTAAGTTCAAACAAAAAATTCATTGTTAAATAATTGATTTGACGAAAATTTTCAAGTTATTCTGAATAAGCAATTTTCCGAGATTTCTTTCGACTACTATACCTCTTTAATTAATCAACTAATTTTAATATCGTCTGAAGCCATTAATCTAATTTTTTAATTAGATTTAGATGCAAGTGCTCCTTATTATTTTGCATTAATACTCTTATGTGTCAGTTATCAAATTAAAAGTGCTAACATGTGCGTTAATCTAGACGACTTTAAATATAATTTTCTTCGTCTCAAAATTGATGAAAAAAGATATCTAATGATTGTACTGAATAATTTAATAAGCTTACGAAGGAATTAATCTACGGCCAAATCATAACAATCTTTTATCATTGTGCTTTGATCCATACCTTGCAACTACAAAATTTCGAAACTGTATCAATTGGCGCCGTAACAAAAAAACCTTAGACAAAATAACCGCGAACCAAATAACCGTGGATAAAATAACCGAACGATAAAATAACCATGGACAAAATATCCAGAACATAAGATTTTATAATTAATCTCTGAAAATAATTTTTAAATTTATAAGTACAAAAATAATATAAAATAATAATATAATTTCAGATTTCATAATAAATGTTGCGTTTTTTTAACAAGGTTTTTGTGTGTGTTTATTCAAAAATAGGCCATTAAACGAAGCTTGTTATTTAGATTTGCCTTTTTTCTCATGGATTATGTGTGTGTGTTGATGCGAAAATATTTTGATTATAATGTTTTGTCGTTTGGTTATTTTATTATTTGGTTATTTCGTTACATGGTTATAATATCGTTCTGTTATTTTTTCCACGGTTTATTTATTTTCGGTTATTTTGTCGTTCGGTTATTTTGTTGCGGTTATCTTGTCGCGGCACCGTATCATTTGATATGGTTTATGATTTGTCTTTTTTGTTTATAGACAATTTACTTTATTGCTTAAATGAAAAAAATGTAAGAATTTTATTATTTGATAATAAATAAATTAAATTTTAAGAAACTTATATAGATGTACAGAATGTATAGATATATTCACAGTGATAATTCAATAGTAATCATTGATTAACAAATTGGCCCTAATTGATCGTTGATGGACGATTAACTGATGATATCAATTTTCCGCTGTCGATTGAAATAGATTTTGAACAATTGACTAATTACTACCAATTGTGATGATACTAATCACTAATCAGTGTACCTATATTCCAGCAAATTTTTAAGTACTTTGACAAGTGTTTTCAGTTGGTAAACTATCAATTGTATTACATAAGTTACAATTGTTTCAACAAGTCATCGTAATTTTTTAAAAGATTAAATTCATGTAATATTATTAACACTTGAAAATCCCAAATTTCTATGAAATTAAAAAAAAAACTCCCTTTTGTTCCAATAAAAAATTGATTCTCTTCTTTGTGTTTATGTGTACAGAACGTTAGCACACATAGTTTTAAACGTGAATATCGCTTTAGTTTTATACGTGAACAGTAGTACAATAAAGTGTCTGATGAATCATAGCGCCATGCGTTGTAACTAACTCTTATCCGGAGAACATATTAAGAAGAAATCGTATCAAGCTAAATGCCCTTTACTACTGTGTATAACTATATGTATATATATTTATACACTTAATATACTGAGTACTGAGTTTTCTGTTAACGCAATGCGTATATTGAAACTTAAATCAAGGGTAGTAGTAGCTTCACTATTCGAACAATAATTTTTAATTTAACTAAATTCAATATTATTATATTTCCTCGATAAATTAATTAGAAAGAAAGGTTTTTTACCTCTAATAACAATATAAAATCCCAATATTCAAGCACCACTTCGAACACTCTCTAGATTCTCTTAGGACTTGTTTTCCAATTATCAATATCGCTGAGGCTTATATTGTGGTTATAGTGTTTTTTATCCTTTATTTCTCTTCTCATCATAATTCGGGGGCGTAGCTCAGATGGTAGAGCGCTCGCTTAGCATGCGAGAGGTACCGGGATCGATACCCGGCGCCTCCAATCTTTTTGTGTTTTGACATTTCTTTTTTTGATCAAAATATTAAAAAAATTCAAACAATACTGTTTAAATATTCAATAAACTTAAAAATTGTTTATTATTGTTAATTGTAGGCTTGATGTCAGATCACGATGAGTATAGTATTTCTCAACCACCACTTGATTACAATGGATCTAAAAGAACTGGATGCCCTAAAAGTGCCTTTGACAGTCAGCCTGCGGGAAGATTTGATTCATCAATCACATTACGACAATTACGATCAGAAATGGTTCGCATGACATCGGTGCAGGATAAACCACTCGATGGTTACATCGTCACATCAAATGATGATCATCAGGTACTCTTTTTATTATTAGTCTTCTTAAAAATGTATTTTGAATTTCTTATCGTCTTGCTGATTGATAAAACTTTATATCATTATCTTATTTTTCTTATTTAATATCGGCAACAATCAGATCTTGTTAATCAGTCATGAACAAGGACAGCACATGAATGGGTGACCACCTGTATAAACACTTAATTTAATTGAACTCGATTTTATTTATATTTTAATTCATTAAAAATTTATAATTATGTCAATATTACATAGCTACAAAATTTATTGTTGAATCATTTTACAAGTAGAAAATAATCTTTTTGCGCTCTAAGATATGTATACAGAAAAAAGGGTTCACTTGAGCCAAGAAAATATTTTTCTTCTTAATTATTTTCTTGAGCAAAAAAAAAATTTTTTTTTCACACAAGAAATTTCACTTATTCCAACACAATTAATTCTATTGCTTTAAGAAATACGTATCTTGATCCAAGAAAATTTATTTAAGTCAAGAAAATCTTCTTGTTTTGAGAAAATTTAGCCTCATGCTCCAAAAAATTAAATATCTCGATAATAAATTTTCATTGATATTTTGTTGACTAACATGTCAAATTGGAAGATCAGACAATACTTAATTCTTTTTTTTTCATTCAATATGTAAAATTGCACGCTAAAATAGTATAAAATGGGTATCAAATATTCAAGAGAAAAATTTTCTCAAGGCGAGAAAATTTTTTTCTTAGCTGAAGTAGGTGGCGCTACTTCCCTAAAGTATCTAAAAATTTTGATCAAATATAAAAATTTATTGTATCAAGTATTTATGATCATTTGAATTAAAAAAAAATTACTTCTACCAAGAATAGAATTTCAAGAAAAATTTTTACTTCGGCCAACACAAGTTCGGTCTTCCTTCAGGCACCCGAAAATTTTCTTGAGCCAAGAATTTTGTTCTCCAGTCAAGAAATTTTTAACTTCCCGCTAAGAAAATCAATGATTATCAAAAAATCGGGAAGTTATTTTTTCTGTGTAGATAAATTACATTAAGCTCAAAAAAATCAAAACTGTCGAAAATTTTCCAAGCGTTTTGATCTCAAATATAGCGGGAAGTTCCAGAAATAGCCTCTACAAGATTAATTGTTTTTCAGATTTTTGTATTTTTTTGAATAACTTGAAAATTTTTTAACTTTTCAATACAAAACCTTAAATGAATAATAACAAATGATTATGCCTCAATAAGCATTTTTGAATAAATCGTCGAACACATATGTCTGAATTCGAATGTGCTATTGACGAAATTTCAAAAAAAATCTTAATTAAGACCTTACTGCTTGTTACCATCTATGTATCATTTTCATACTTGGAAACTGCGTTGAATGCGATCATTACAAATGAAATTCGAACATCATGTTTTAACGTTATACTTAATTGTTCAACAAAGCTGTAAAAAAATATATTTTGTATTTCTTAACGTTTAAAATACAAATTATGCATAGCAAATTGATATAACTCACCATAACATCAATTATAAACAGAAAGACATGAAACAATTTATGAATTATTAATAAATAAAAATTGCTTTGATTTTAAGAATTTTTAATTACGCATTTCTTATTTGTTAAACGAATTACAAATATTATTATTTATTGATAAAAAAAAATTTGTTTCGTGTTATTAAATTGGATAATATAAATCATTTTTATTTATTTTTCAGAGTGAAAGTGTTTCACCCCATGACATGAGACGGGAATTTTTAACAGGATTTTACGGAAGTGCTGGAGAAGCTTTAGTTACTTTAAATAAAGCAGTATTGTGGGCTGATGGAAGGTATCATCTCCAAGCTGACCAACAACTAGACTGTAATTGGATTCTTATGAAATATGGTCATAAAGGAGTAAGTTGTTGTAGTTATTATGAATAATAAACACTCTTCTTATTCATCTTTAATACATCTTGGCTCTACAATGAAATTGATGCAACCAAAATATGTAAGAATAATCATTGTCATCTAACGCGAAAACGAAGATTTTGACTGAAATTTTTACTTGTAGTAAAGAAAATTCATCGATAAGCTACTTATTTTCAAGAATATGTATTTAAAGAGATTAGATCTTGAAGCAAAATTCTTTATAAAATCTTTAGATTAGATATGTCAAATATACAATAAAATAAGTATTTTTAAGAATAATGTCGCAATTTTGAATGGTATAATAAAGTAAATTGCTACTTTAAACATACACTGAAAAAGAAAAAAATTTTTTCCGAATATTTTTGTCACAAAAAATTTGTGATTCATATTTGAAATAAGAAATTCTCAATAAATGATAAAAATTCTTACTTACTCAACTAAACATTTCGTTTATTTAATTAGTTCCAGATCAGTAAAGAGGGGGTAACAAACAGTTAAAATCCCTGATTCAAATTATTGATTAAATAAAATTGAATTGGATATGATTTCAATTATGTTCAACAAGTTCTATTTCACGATTAATTCAGTTCAGCCAAAAATGAATTTTTTCAAAAAGATAAATAGTTTGAAGATTTTAAACCTTTTTAAGTCACGTGCCTGATGCCAAAAGGGCGTATTACAGCAGTTAGATAGGATTTTATGCCAAAAGGGCGTAGAAAATAGTATATTACACACCCAGGGAAGTAAAATAAGAAATGTCTCAGATCACATGTAATAGACACAAACATGTGATCTGAGACATTTCTTATTTTACTTCCCTGGGTGTGTAATATACTATTTTTGCCATTCTTTCTAGAATCGCTCAAAACGCAAAGATCTGAAGAAAAAAAAATTTTGACGTACTAACGCCAAAAAGGCGTATCTTAAGATATACGCCCTTTTGACGTTAGGACATTATTGATCTAAAGCCAAAAGGGCGTATAAAAAAAAATCCGGATTTTTCAAAATTTTGAAAAACAGTTTTCAAAATTGTCCGGAGAAGATTTGTATGAAAAAAAAATTTTGAAAAAGTCAACATTTTCGATGGTAGTAACTTTAATTTTTCATCATCATCATCATCATCATCATCATCATCATCAAAAAATTTTTTTGAACTGATTATAGATCTGATGAAAACTTTATTATCGAAAAACGGGCTAAAACCAATAACTTCCCGATTTTAGAAAATTTTTCATTTTCTCAGCGGGAAGTTAAAAATTATACGCCCTTTTGGCTTTAGATCACTAAATTTTCAGTATTCCATAGCCAAAAGGGCGTATAACTTGAGACATACGCCCTTTTGGTTTTGGAATTTTTTTTTTCGTTTTTAGACTAAGAACATGTTTACAAAACGATTGACAACAAAAAAAAAACTATACGCCCTCTTAGCATTAGGCACGCGAAGTATAAAAAAAAATTTTTTTTAATTCAAATAATTAATCGGGTTCAATGAATTTGAATAGATAACTAGTTCATGAATTTGGATGTAATGCGGAATAAAAAAAAATAGAAAAAAATAAATGATTTAAAATTGTTATCAATAAATAAATAAGCCTTGAGATACGGTTGAACTGTAAATATAAAATTATTGAAATTTATTTGTATTTTCTGAATACTTTTAAATTATTTTCTATGAATAAATGCAATTTTAGATCCGATCATATTGTGAATAAAAATTTATTAAAGTGTACTCGTAATTTTGAATACTTAATTGTTTCAAAGCAAAAGGAATGTAAGGATATACCCCGCATAATTTCTAATTGAAACTTCTTCCACCTAATACTTTTCCAAACTTTCAAATTCTATATAGTTCATAATTATCAAATAAATAAATTCGATGAAAACATTTCATAAAAGAAAATCATCAATAGTCATTTTTTAAACCAACAGAATTTGTATTTTAATCAAGGTTCCAACTATAACAGAGTGGTTGAGGAATGAATTCAGCAACCGTACCGATGTAAGAATAGGAGCAGACCCAATGCTTATTCCGGCATTCGTATGGGAAACGTGGGAAAAAGAACTAGGTATAATTATTTTTTAAATTAATTAATATCAATAACAATCCAAAAATATTTTTTTTAGCACAGTCATCGGTAAATCTCATAGCAGTATCCACCAATTTGATTGATTTAATTTGGCAAATCGGACGTCCAAAAAACAATACATACGCTGCTTATCCATTAGACATAAAATTTGCTGGGAAAGCATGGCAAGAAAAAGTACGACAAATTAGATTAAAAATGGAATTATTTGGAGCAGATGCATTAGTTATAACTGCTCTCGATGATATAGCTTGGTTATTAAATATTCGTGGCTGGGATTTACCAAACACACCTGTGTTGAAATCTTATGTAATTGTTACTCAAGGTTCAATTTATCTTTACGCTGAACGACATAAAGTTTTGCGGTCTGTCGATATACATTTAAAATCGGATGGCTGTTACCACGCAGACTGTGTCAGGTAAAATAAACATTTAATTTTTAATTCATTGTTATAACATACAACGTTATCAATCAGTTAACAGTAAAATTAATTAAAGCATTAAATAAATTTTAAATTATTACATGAATGTTTAATTTATAGATTAAAAAGTTATACAGACATTTGGAATGATTTACGGACAATGTCTCAAACATGGAGTAAAGTATGGTTGCCATCTTACTGTGGATACGCTCAGGGAGCGTCACGAATAATTTACATATCCGTACGTACACACAAGTCCATTTTTTTTAATTTAATTATTAATTCAATGAGTGTGATTTTTTTTTTAATATAAAAACCTACAAACTCTTCATGAGTTCCTCGTACACAACTCTTCTTTATTAGTCACCTTCTCGCTCGCAAGCACGATCTCAGTAAACGTGAAATGCACTAAAGGTTGCGTGTGCGCGCAACTCACGATTTAGAAGAGATAATCCTAGTTACAGCGATACTCTCAATAGCATGATATCCTGTGCACACGGGGATCGTTGAGCTTAGCTTGATCTTCCCGTGACGTGTGGACACGCCCCAGTGTGATGATATACTAAAGATAATCTCAATCCAAATATCCTTAATTATTGCCATTCTATTTTTTTATTTATATATTTATATTTGTTGTGATATTCTATCAAAACTAACTTTCTTTTGCAATAAAATAAGTAGAAGCTATCTATATCTAAACTGCTTTCTTGTTATGTTTTCACACTTACTTTTACTTTCTCATGCGACAGCTGGCGCACGATATTCTTACGTGTGGACTAAATAATAGAAGGTAAACGCGTGGTTCGAGCTATTACTTCTTTACTAACATGTTATCCGGAGATGTAGGACGCCTTGGCGCCCGCGGCATCGGAAAACACGGAGCAGATCTCACCCGTTTTCATATATTAATATCTTTTTATTTTTTTCGTCCCTCCATCAAATCTTTTGTAGTAAAATATTTTTACTATTGAGGCGATAAAGTTTAAATTGAAAAATGTATAGCTAAAAAAAACCAATATTGTCACTCTACACGGAAAGAACAAAATTACATTGCATATCCTCCTATATTATACTCAGTGTTATCTGTGGGGAAAAAATAATTTCAGATAATGTCAAATATAATCCAGATTATACTTAGTGTAATCTCTGATTTGGCCGAGTAATTTTTCTGGTTATACCGCATAAGATTACACGGGATATAATCCGAAAAAATATCCCGTATAATTTAAATTATACTCAATAGAATCTTGGATTATATAATTTTTTCGAAAGTTGTGATATTTAACTTTTTTAATTTATATGTTTTTTTTTAAATTGATTAAAATTGTGATGATTAATTTTTTTTTTTAATTGTTCATTTTTTTATGTATTTTTCAAAAATACAATGCAATACATGGATATAAAATATTTAAGGAGCACTTAAGCACAATTTTTCCGATAATTTGGGATTGAAAAATTTTTGGTAAATATTTTCAAGTGAGGTCACCATTTTAATTTTTATTTTTTTGAACGAAATTTCTATTCGATATTATTAATATATTTTTTTTTTAATACATAAAAAAATGAACAATTAAAAAAAAAAAATTGATTATCACAATTTTCACAAATTTTCAAAAAAATTTATAAATTAATTAAGAAAAAAATTGAATATCACAATTTTCGAAAAAATTACATAATCCAAAATTCTACTGAGTATAATTCAAATTATACGGGATATTTTTTCGGATTATATCCAGTGTAATCTAACGCGGTATAACCCAAAAAATTACTTGGTCAAATTGGAAATTACACTGAGTAGAATACAAAAATAATTTAGTATAATCTGGATTATATTTGCCGGTTAAGCTAGTTAAAAAAAAATTTTTTTCAGACTTGAACTGGTAAAAAATGTTTAACTTGAAGAGCAATCTTCGCTCCTTTTATTTTTTACGAAACTTGGAATAATCGATCTGGCAAAAACCCTCGATGGATCAAAAAAAATCAAAAAACGTCATTTTTTTGTACTGTTTTGAAATTGGAATTATGAATGAAAAAAAAAAATTTTCTTTCTTCAATTGTCTTGACAGATTTTAAAAAAAATTTATTCCAGTTTTCGAAACTACCCTTCAATTTTCGGTATGGTCACTAATTGTTGAGATATCAATAGTTGAAGACGGAAGGATCTTTTTTCGTTCAGTTTCAGATTTCTCCGCCATAAATGGACGTAACACAAAAATAAAAAATAGAAATTGAAGTGAAATAAAAAGAATATCTGGTTTATATGTTTGTTTAACCGAAAAACATTATTCCGATCTCGTAAAGCATAAAAAAAAGGATTGAAAATTTTTTTTTCGTGCTATTTCTTTGAATTGCGTTGGAACCGTGGCTCCAAAAGATTTTTTTAGCAAAATACCAGAAAACTAAAATCTCAGAGCTACAAAAATTTTTTTTTTAAATGGCTATATCTACAACCATTTTTCACAGAGATAAGGTAAAAGACTTAATACCGAATCGACGAAGGGTAAATGACTGGTTTTTATTACTTAGAATATATTCAAATGATTCATTAGTAATAATAATTTACCCAATCATACAGAATAAACACGTAGTTATACGAAAATAATTAAATTTATCAATTTTGTCAAATTTAATATTTAGAAAAAAACATGATTTTTAAAAAAGTCTAAAAGACCCAGTATCGGAACACCATAAGTGCCTAGTCCCACTACCGGAATATGGTTGACCCAATATCGGAACAATAAATAAAACGAGTTTTTTCAATCTAAAGAGTCCACTTTTCGTAAACCAAATTAATTAAATAATTAATTAACAAATTATAAAACTTTATGTAACTTTTTCTGTATTTATAAAACTAATTTATAAAACGTTATCTTTGATTTTACTTTCGGCATCCTACTACTATCTGTAAAAAATTAAGCCGTTAATTCATAACTCAAATGACGTATACACAGTTAAAAATTTTGCGTCATTGCGTCAACAAATTTTGTGTTACAAATTTTTATTGTGTTAAATTAACACAAAACAGTGTTAAATATTTAACACAAAAATTTTTAACACAAAATTTTTTTACGTAATGACTCAAAATTTTTTACTGTATATGCATAGTGAGAATAACAATAACTATTTAATATTAAAAGATCAAATATAAATTTTTACTGAAAAACCAAAAAAAAAACAAACGATTCGAAAAATTGCGTCAAATGCTGCTAACCGCGTGAAAATCGGTTTATTCATTCAGAAGTAATTGCACTTCGATAATTTTAAGAGTTTTATTAAAGTTCTATCATACTTTTGAAGAGCTTGAAACTAAACTTGAAGAGCTCAAAAACGGCATAATTGCAATTTTAAGCGCTTAGGTATGGAATTAGTGGGAAGTTTCATCAGTCAAAAAGACTATCAGGGATGGCCTTCAGGGTCAACCGTTCTCATTTTTTCAAAAATTTTTTAGAAAATACTATTAAATAATATTCTTACGAATTTTAAAAATCATTTGTTTTTTTTTTGTATTCGATTGATGACTAAAAATATAATCTTGACTATCTCATTAGATACAGTTCAAGTACAAGATTTATATATAAAAGTAATAAAGAGTATATAAAAATAAATAAATCCAGTATCAACACAATTTTTATTGTTATCTTAACCATTTTTCCATATTTTTCATTATTTATCATATTAAGATTACAATCAGTTCATATGAAACAATGATGATTGAATTACTACTGAGAATAGTAACTACTAAAAATGAATAATAATGATTATTTACTATCTCCGTAATCAATTTTATCTGCGATTTTTATATCTTTACCTATAAAATAAAGTGCTAGATAGGAAACCATTTGTTAGTTTTGTTGCAATCCAGCATCATGATTCTCAAATCCGTAGTAGCTCTAGTATTTTTCTTTATTGCAAGTGGTAAGTTTCTTTTTTAATAGTATTGTTGTACTATTTTTGAACGTATATTAATTTGCGACCAATTATTAGCACTATCAAGTCAACTTGATTTGACGAACGAGTCACCCAGATTATATGAAAACTCATCCTTGATTAATCAGCCAGCACCATGGCATGTCAGTATCAGAATCAACGGCGTTCATTTCTGCAGCGGAGCAATTATCGGCAGGGATTGGGTGGTCACTTCGGCTCAGTGTATTGCCAGTTGTACAGCAACCAACCGATTAGTAACAATCCAAACTGCAAGCGCAAATTTCACCATAAGTGGCAGTATTCACTCTATTATGACATCCATCATTCACGAATCATACTCAACAATTAATTGCAACTTACCAACAAATGACATTGGGTTATTTAGAATATCGGATTATTTCAATTTAGACGGGCCTCATGCACCAAAAATAATAAAATTGAACAGTTCGTTTACTGCGCTGCCCGATAGAAAACTCAATATTTCTAATTGGAACCAAGATTTGGTAGATGGTAAAATTTCTATCAATGTAGAAGTTAGCAATTGGGCAACGCTTAGTACCCAACATTGTATACAATATTATTATTCTATGAGTGGTCTTGATAGGAGTCGATTTTGTGCAATTGATGTGGAAGGTCCTACAGGAAATCCTTGTTCTATTGGAGATACCGGCAACCCGGTGGTTTTAAATGGACAATTGGTAGGAATTAAATCATGGAAGATGAACTGTAACTTACTGCCTCAAGCAGCATCTCTCTTTACTAATGTTGGATATTATTACTCTTGGATTAAGGCTAAAGTTGGAGGTGCTATAACTAAATCGAGTGATATTTCTATGAAAAAATAACCATGTACTTAATCATTGTTGTAATGTAGTACACTAAAAGCATAGTGTAGATATATGTGAAACGTATATAAAGATATTTTAAACTTCTCACGATGAAAGTTGTAAATATTTTTAAATAAAAAAACTTATTCTTTTCACGCTGAATTTCAATAATCTATTTTTCATTATCCACAATTGAGATCCACTAAAGCTACGCTTTTTTTCAAGGATGTCTAAATATGTGTATAATTTTTTTACTGTACGATATCTTCAAAACAATTCATATGATTGAGATGTAAGTTAAGATATTCGTAAACGTCTGCTGATGGTTTAATTTAATTTAATTAGTAGATTTTCTAAAAATCTAACTATTGCAGCCGTCCTCGTGGCGCAACTTTTGAAAAATTTAGCCATTTTCTGACTCAGCTCAACAAATTGAGTCAGAAAATATCGTTCGTTCAAAAGTTTATATATGTATGTATTTATATATTTCGAGTCTGTTAAAAATTTTTAAATCCTGGCATTGCTCATGATTATCGACTTGAATACATAACATAGACTCTGCACACAGAAAAAAAAAATTTCTTGAACCAAGAAAATTGTAAGGAAGACTGAAGTTATTTTGGAACAAGAAGAAATTTTCTTGGCTTAAAAAAATTTAACTTCATTCAATAAATTTTCAATCTTCCTTAAGATTTTCTTGATTTAAAAAAATTTACGCTTGACTCAAGACTTTCTTTCTGTGCATTAAAAACGTCATGAGGGATAAGTTTAATTTTCGGATTTCTTCATGAATTTCTTTCTCTGTCGCTTCTAATACCTACACAAAAAAAAATCTGGAGTCAAACGTAAATTTTCTTAAATCAAGAAAATCTTAAGGAAGATTGAAAATTTCTTGAATGAAGTTAAAATTTCTTGAACGAAGTAAAAATTTCTTAAACGAAGTTAAATTTTTTTAAGCCAAGAAAATTTCTTCTTGTTCCAAAATAACTTCGGTCTTCCTTACAATTTTCTTGGTTCAAGAAATTTTTTTTTTCTGTATAGCTTCAAACTATAGTGCGCTTAAATTATGTATAAATAAGAATATTGCTTACAACTGCTTCATAATCAATTTTAATCCTTAAAATTTTTTAATAATTCTTATCAGATTCCAGTTGAAAAACGATTTCCTCATCCATCACCAATAATTGAATTACGAGCAATAAAAAATGAAATTGAGATATTAGGGATGAGAAAAGCACATTTACGTGATGCAGTGGCAATGTGTGATTTCATGGCTTACATGGAAGAACAGTTGAAATATCAAACGACAAAATGGGATGAAATGCAAGTAGCAAGAGTCGTTAATGAATTTCGGCTTGAAATGGATTACAATCAGGGTATTTCTTTTCCAACAATAGTGGGATACGGGCCGCATGCCGCGTTACCTCACTATGAACCGATCGATACTACCAGTTTGATGATTGAATTTAATTCAACGTTAGTAATAGACTCAGGTGGACAGTATTTGGATGGCACTACTGATGTTACAAGAACAATACATTTTGGTGAGCCAACACAAGAACAGAAAGAAGCTTATACACGTGTTTTAATAGGCTCTATTGAATTAGCGTCATTAATTTTTCCAAGTAGTTTAAGAACAGATCAACTAGATATTCTGGCTAGACGTCCTCTGTGGAACATGGGTAATGATTATATGCATGGAACGGGACATGGTATCGGCCATTTTCTATCTGTTCATGAACGTACGTTCATCATACACTTTAATTATTTAAAATATTTTTATTATTAATACACGAAAATTCGTAATTATTGATTTTTTGCAGCTCCAATTAGCGTATCGTATAATATGAATGCTACGCCAACAGCTGGTTGTACGTGTTATTTAAGCCCAGGCAATTTTTTATCCAATGAACCAGGTTATTATAAAGCCGGTGATTTTGGAATACGTTTGGAAAATATACTAGAAGTTGTAGAAGCAGATATACCAGTACGTCAATTCATTTTATGTTTCGTAAATAAGCCTACAATGAATCACTTGTGAAAAAAATTATTTTCAATATACTCAATTTTGCTAAAAATATCACAAATATGTTTAAACCAATAATATATTCTTATAAGTACGAAGTGTGAGCTGAAATCTTTGCGATTTTTTATTTACCGGCATAGTATTTTCTTAAAACAAAGATGCGTAGTACAATTTGCAAGATAATGTTACAAATTTATACAATGAAAAAAAATTTACTTAAGGCAAGAAAATGATTGAAGAAGACCGGTTCCGCGCGTTTTCATCCCCCAACAAAACATCCGACAGACAAAATATCCCCCGAAAAAATAATTTCAAGACAAATATATCCCCTTCACATAAATTTCCCTAGATAAAATATCCCACCATACAAACTTCCAAACACATAAGGTTGTTACCGTGTTGCGCCCTTTTAACATGGTTTTTGTGTGTGTTTATTCAGTAATATGCCAACACAAACGCGGATAATCGTGCCCAAAAATAACAACTCAATTATAATCACAAAATCAGTCAAAATTTATTAATTTAACAGTTCAACATGAATTATTATTATAAAAATACATCAAATACGGTAAGCCGAAATTATAATAATTACAACTCAATCCGTTTATCAATTTCATGAAGTAAACATTTTGTCTGTAGGATATTTTGTCGGGGGATGAAAACGCGCATTACCAAGAAGACCAAACCAACCTTGGCTAAAGTAAAATTTATTTTTAACTTCGCTATAAAAATTTTCACTCTCTTTTAAAATAATTTTTTCATTATATATTTCTATATATTTTTTTTTTTTAAGTCAAGAAAAAATCATTTTATTAAAAACAATTTTTTTTCTCTGCATAATATTTAAATATTATAAGTCCGAGATATAAGCATAAAATAAGATTATAAAACTTTTTTGTTTTGATACCCTCTAGCTAAGAAATTTCATGAGTTACTGTTCAATTTTTCACATAAAATTCTTAAATAAAAAGAAAATGCTCATCAATAAAATATTGTTACATTCATTCAAAATTTTTACATCAAATCAATAATTAATAGAAAAAAATTGAATTGTTTTCCATTTTCGAACATCGTAAAGAGAAAGATTACTTAATTTTCGAGCGATTCTACCCTGATGAAAATATTTCTACACTAGAATTAATAAATGATTTTATACGTGTTTTTTTTTTTTGAATTTTTGCCTTTTCGAGAAGTAACACATAACTGAGATGCTTCAAAATTTTAAAAACTGGTGATAAAGTGTCGTTAATAAAAAATCATAAAATATTTTGTTAAAATGTAATAAAAAACTTAAATAAACTGAAAAGTACATTTCTATGGTAAAATTTATATTGTTTATCATAATCATTATTTTTGTTTGTTAAAGCAACAAGATAAACAAAGGTTTTTGAAATTCCGCGACGTGACCTTGATACCCTACGAGCCAAAACTGATAGATACTAGTATGTTGAGTTCTGCACATGTAAGTATTCTTAAACAAAACTATACAGATTATTGGCGTATATATATTGTTATTTCTATTTTATAATATATACTATAATATTTACAGAGACGTTGGTTAAATAATTATAACAGTCGCATTAGAAATGAGGTAGGACCGGAATTAAAAAAACATTTGAGAATGGTTGGATTCAAATGGATGATGAAGAAAACACGTAGCATTCCTGAATCAGGTGACGTAGATGAGCGTCTTTTTGTTGGCGCAGCAAGTCCATCATATTTTAAGTATTCCGGTGCACTTATTACTATTGTGATATTAATTCAAATATGGGCCGATGAATTATTAATATAATAATTTTATAATTAGTTAGGAATTATATTTTATTACTTTGTGGAAACTAATTTTTAGTTCGATATATATGATTATGAAAAACTTGCGAAGTTAAAAAAAATGCACATCACATTTACTTTTACAATTTTAAATTTACTTATCACATCATTCAATTTTAAAGTAAGATAAAATATAATTAATAATTAGATTTAAAATGATGCTATTGATAAGCAATAAATAATTTTAATAATTACGTTATGAAAGTAAATCGAAAACTAATTTTTTAAATACATTATTGATACGACCAAAATCTTTTACCAAGACCAATTATCTTCAGCTAAAAATAACTTATTCTTTATTTTTTTTTTTAGTTGTAGTTCTTAAAAAAAATAAAATTCTCATTATAGGAAAGAAATGATTGCTTCAACAAAGTCCGAAAAGTATTTTAGACTTTTTCTTGATGATACAGAAAGTAACAGAAGGAATTTTGATCTTAATTGAAAAAAAAAATGTTATCATGAAAATTATGTGGTATATACTGTTAGAGAATAATAAAATGTTATGACATTAAAATTAGCAGTCATTAGAGAATTTTTAAATTTTATTTAACAAAAGAATTAGTTCCAAAAAATGATTTTTAAAATATTGGATTTTTAATTTTTTAAAATTTCTAAATGTCAATTTTTTTTGCCATAATTTATTTGTCAAAAAAAATTCTAAAAATTATTAAACATCTACTAAATTTATTTTCATTAAAATGTTTCGTAGGAAATTTAAATTCTTAATGGAAAATTTTTTATTCTTTAGCCAAAATTTTTAATTTATTGATTTAAATTAAAATTTCTTGAAGTAAAAGAGCTAAATATTCTGTAACAAAAGTTAAACTTTGAAGAAAATATTTTTCTTAAATCAAGTAATTTTCTTCTATGACATTCAATTTAGCTGCCACTTCAAAACTGTTAATTTTCTTTAACAAATAAATTATAGCAAAAAAAAATTATTAAAAAAATGGACTTGTAGAAATTTTTGCAATTTTTAAAAATAATTTTTTAGAACAAAATTTTTTGTTAAAGATAATTAAAAAATTGTGAAGTGACAGCTAACTTGAATGTCACTTTTCTTCTTCATTGTGAATTTAAGCACTGTATGAAATTCGCCCGCTCTTGGATATTTCTACCTGTAAATAAATATTTAAAGAAATGTACCAAGTCGTGGAAAATAGGAAATAAATTGAAAACACTATTTTGTATTAAAAAATAAAATAAAAAGGAGTTACTGCCCCTTTTCTCTGGAACTTTTTTTTCTTTTGTAACCAAAATCTGATTGATGCAAAAAGAATATTTTCAGAAAGTATTTGGGAATAATAGTAAATTACAGCCTTAACTTTGTATGTCAACAATAAATGAATAAATCAATAAAAATTCTTAATAAAATAAAATACGATAGAATCAACCAAAACAAGAAAAACTAATAACTAAAGCCAAGGTTATCATGTTGCTAACAATAAATTTGACTTTGAAGTTATTCACTGACGCTCGAGGGTAATAACGGATTACACATAGCTTAACTGCACGAAGCCTCGGAATAAGTGAATTAAGGTATCTAAAACCGTGGAAAAATCGTTAAGCAGCCACGGGCAACGGATTTGTGGTGAGATAAAAGGTATAAAAGCTCGAGGGTGACTTGCCAGTAGATAAGGTGAGGGGCTAGGCACACGGTGAGACCAACAATATGTCGAACGACAGTATTCACTGGGAAGCAAGAATCCTTCCTGCAGGACCACCACGTTTGCTGGGGTGGAATGTACCAGCTGAAGAACTAGTTCACATACCAGAGCACTGGCTGGTCTATCCTGAGCCAAACCCCTCCCTTCATTATTTACTAGCATTATTGTATATTTTATTTACTTTTATCGCACTTTTGGGTAATGGACTTGTCTTATGGATATTTTGTGCGTAAGTATCTCTTTTTTTTTTTTTTTTTTTTTTTTACATCAATTGCTACTCATTTTTCACTATAATTTTTTCATTTTCCATCTGACAGATTTAAATTATAAAATTATTTATTGTGAACAGTAAAAAGTGAACAAAATTAATATCGTGATAAAAAAAAGTTTTATATAAAATAATTTTTGGTTGTTTATTTTTTTTTTAACAGAGCTAAATCACTGAGGACGCCTTCAAATATGTTTGTAGTAAATTTGGCTCTCTGTGATTTTATGATGATGTTAAAGACGCCGATATTTATCTACAATTCCTTTCAAACTGGATTCGCACTCGGGCATCTTGCTTGCCAAATATTTGCATTCATCGGAGCTCTTAGTGGAATTGGTGCTTCTATCACTAATGCGGCAATAGCATACGACAGATATCGGTAATTACAATCAACTAATGCATCGACTTGATCTTTACCCATTTGCTTTTGAGTGTTACTCTATTTCATTGCAACAAATTTTAATATCTATTCCATTGGTATTTGACCTATCATTTCTCGGTCTATAAATTTTTTTTTTCTTTTCATAATTTTCTAAAATAATTACTATGCTTGTTAATTATTTTATTGAAAAATTTTATACTTATTATTTAAAATTAAGTCCATCATTAAAACTATTTAAGTTATTAGTTTTTCAAATAATGTATAGAATTTATTTTCTATAAATAAAATTTCTTTGATAGTTTGCTTTTTTGTAAGCATCGTAAACCAGCAATTCTTATAAATTTTATTTGAAAATATTTAGACAAGGATATCTCTCGAGCGAATCAACCGATCAAAACTAAGCTCGCGTCAGTTTTTTCAGTGCAAATAATGATTTGATTTTAAAAATTGATCAGTGAAAACTTACATTGATTTTAAAAAAGATGATCAATTAAGTCTAGGGATGAAGGACAAAACTCAGTACTTAAGATAAATCTAAGCTTTTTATAAATCAAGTATGGTGAATCATTTTTTAATGTAGTTAAGAATTTTTCCGATGCCGTAGAACAAATTTACTCTAGTTCAAAATTTACAAATAATGTGCCAATTAATTTGGGTATAATTTTAAAAATTTTTTATTTTATTAATTCAATTATTCATTTTTTCATTATTAATTATTAACTTCTTTTAATTATACATTATATAATTGAATAATACTAATTCTTTAAATATTGTTATATTAATAAATTCAAAAAATTTTGATTTCTTTTACCAATACACTAATTTCATTTTTAAAATCAATAATGTTTTAAAAAATTTCTAGTTAAAATTAAAAATTATTTATTCTTTCAAATTCATTGATTAAAATAAAATAAAAAAAAGCATTTTTTGCGATTCTGGAATGAATCTAAAGAATCAAAAGTGTTATTAAATGTTCGAAAGATTTCAATCATTTTCAAACGAATTTTATTAGTATTTAATTTAATTTTATTAATATGTTATAAAATATTTAAAAATATTCAAGAATATTTCTCTATGATTTAAAAAATTTCTAAGAATTAAAATATCCGTACCCATAAATTTAACTCAAACTAAAATATCGCGTTACTAATGCCATAAGGGTGAATAAAAAAAAATTTTTTTCACTTTAACTGACCTAAAAATGTTTATAACATTTAGATCTGTAAGAAAAGTGAATAAAAAAATTTTTTTTGTATATGCCCTTTTGGCTCTAAGACAACAAAATTCTAAAGCCAAAAGGGCATATCATTTTTTTAAATTATAATTAATTATTAGCCTTAAAAAAATAAAAAGAAAAGTTATAACACTAGTAAAAATAATGACTCTTCTACTCATATTATTTGAAGAGAATTCGATTAAAGAAGAAACTAAAATATCAATTTAGCTAGGCAGTACTTCGATGGCGTTTCCATTATCATTATCTGTTGCTTCTGAAAGTAAAAAATAATAAATATATATTGCTTGTATATCTAAACTTTGAAAAAATACTTTAATCTGATATGATTTTGTAATTTGTACAATTAAACATAATTCATTAGACTTTATCAGTGGAGACATGATTATTGGGTCAATAGAAATGAAAATTTAGGAATTGAGGCAAACACATTTTTCTTCAAATAGAATGTTACTTTTTTTTTTTTTTTATATTTAAATCCATATTCTTTTTTAATAAAATGAGTTGAAAAGTCATTATTTTTACCGGTGTTACAACTTTTTTTTAATTAATTATGATTAAAAAAAAATCATACGCCCTTTTGGCTAAAAATTTTTTTTGTCTTAAAGTCATAAGGGTGTATACAAAAAAAAATTTTTATTCACTTTTTTTACAGATCTTAATGTTATAAACATTTTTAGGTTGGTTGGAGAAAAAAAAATTCTTTTTATTCGCCCTTTCGGCTCTGCAGAGCCAAAGAGGCGTAGATGTTGAGATGCGCCTTTTGGGCATTAATAACGCGATATAATTAAACTATTTTAAGTTCATTAGCAATAAAATTGAATTAAAATTTTTAAACTAGAACCATTGCAAGACCATTGGATGGAAAATTATCGAGAGGCCAAGCGATGCTATTTATCGTCCTGATTTGGATGTATGTAATACCTTGGGGTTTGATGCCACTGATGGGTGTGTGGGGAAGATTTGTGCCAGAAGGATTCTTAACCAGTTGTACATTTGACTACTTGACAGACACCAGTGAAACTCGTTACTTTGTTGCAACTATATTTACATTCTCTTATGCGATACCAATGTCTTTGATAATTTATCACTACTGTCAAATAGTCAGCCATGTGGTGAACCACGAAAAGACATTGCGTGAACAAGCCAAAAAGATGAATGTAGAAAGTCTTCGTAGTAATGCTAACGCAAATGCTGAATCTGCTGAAATTCGTATTGCCAAAGTAACTACAATAATTCATTTTTATCTGATTAAATTATATTTATTTTAAACTTAAAAATTACCATTTTCAGGCTGCGATAACCATTTGCTTCCTGTTCGTTGCTTCATGGACACCTTACGGAGTAATGTCATTAATTGGAGCGTTTGGAAATAAATCGCTACTGACACCAGGTGTTACGATGATTCCAGCATGTGCATGCAAGTTTGTCGCCTGTTTAGATCCTTATGTATACGCAATAAGTCATCCAAGATACAGAATGGAACTGCAAAAACGCTTACCGTGGCTGGAAATAAGAGAATCAGCACCAGATACAACTAGCACCAACACAGAGGCCGTGAATGCACCGGCTGCAAGTTGAATATATACTATTTATATTAATAATTATAACTATATCCTATTTATTAAGTTAATTGACAACTATATTGCAGTTTTATGTACATTTTAACTGCAGCTTTATAATAAAGCAGTTGATTATTATTGTTATATTGTACAATATTTGGCAACTGGAATAAAAAATAAAATATATCCTGGCAATTGAAAATTATATTTACAGTTTCAATTCATTATTCAAATAATTATACATTAATCATAACTTCAACTGTTTTAATGTGTCAATAGCTGAAGATGTTTGGACTTGAGGTTTTGATGCTGATTTTTTTGGAACTGCCGGAGTTTTTTCTTTTGGTTTGGATTGAGAATTGATACGAGTCCGTACATCAATCAATTGCTTATCAATTTCCTGAATTTTGTCAATATTTTTCTTCAGCGCTTTTCGTTGATTCTGGAAAAAAAAAATTTATGTGTTGAAGAATGATTTAATGAATTGTTGATTACCTAAATAAATATAAATTAACTCACTTTGTTTCCAATATTTTTATTTAATTGATTTTTTGCTTTGGAAGTCCGTTTAGTGTTAACCTTGAAGACATTTTTTGTTTTCGATATTTTTTTGTTTTTCCCCATCACTATCTGCAATTTTTTCAATACAATTATCGTCTTGATCAAATTTTATTTTTTTTCTTACTGGCTCCTCAGATTTTATCATTTCTTTAGTTAAATAGAATGATACTCTCATCATTTCTTTGTTAGGCGCAACGTTTCTCACATGGTGAATGATTTTTAATGACTCAGACGTAAGTTTGGTTCCCAATGTTTCTTCAACTAACGCCTGTGCCACAGGTTTTGGGTCATCAATTTTACTGACTCTAACGAAACAATACAAATGAATAAGAGGAAATTTATTAGACATTAACTTGATTTCATTATCGTCCATCCAATCGCGAAAGACGTCACAAAATTCAATAGCGATTGCTGGTAAATTCATAGCAATATGTTCACTACCATCTTGATTGCGGGAACGTCTTTCAAGTAAATGTTTTTTAACTTCATTGCGCAAAAAATCACGACCATCTCTATTGAATGAAACTATTTTTTTAGTTTTGTTAGCAGTTGCATTGTACTGTAACCACCTAAAAGATTCAGGATTTAAATCATTCGCCAATACTTGAACACCTTTACGCGCAGCGGGTATCGAAAATGGACCAACACCAGCAAATACATCATAAAGAACGTCATTTTTATTCATAAATTTCAACAAATTAGTATGTTCAGTAGATAATCTTGAATTCCAATAAACTTTTGAAAAATCAAATGTAAATTGACAATTATTTTCTTTAACAGTTGTCACTGTGTTATCATCACCAGCAAGTATTTCCATCTTAAAATTACGAAACTCTGTTTCAATATTACTTATTTTATTGACTACTGTTTTAGTTTGTGGAGTTGTATCTAAATAAATTTCTCCAATTATTTTTTTATACGGTAACTGATTGTCACGTAAATTTAAATGAAGTATATGACCAACTTTCGTGTACGATGTAGGTATTTCAATATCATTTGGTAATATAACGCGGAATAATTGATCGGCGTGCCAATTGTGATAATTTAATGTTATTTGTGTTTTATCAAATTTCAATTTACTAATTGTATTTAATTTATTACGATCTGACTCTTCAATGTCATCTAATTTTTTTACTTTCCGTGGATCTAAATATATTGTTAAATTTTCCTTGTCTTGAGAGAATGATTTGAATTTTTTTAATTTTAAAAAATACTTTTTAACTATACTCATGACAGTATTGTAATCATTCGTTGATGTATTCAATATTAAACATGGAATTTCAATAGTTTTATTAAATACTTCCCGATTTAAATCTGTCATGCCACTTACAGAATCTGGTGGAGCCAGTAAATTATCCATCTTTGTATTTTCATTCATTATTTTAAACTTATAGTTACAATTCAAAATTCGGCTTAAATATTTTATTAATCTTGTAGCCATGAAATTATCCAAACATTGTCAATTATTTTATTTTGTCCATTACATTTTTTGTTCCTCTATACAATCCAGTTATTGAATTATTTTTCTCTGCAAAATAAAAATAAATGAAATAAATTTTAAAATTAATTTTCTGTTGAAAAAATTACAATACTAAAGTTAGCCGACGTTTTTATTTTTTTTTTTTTTTTTTTTTTTTTTTTTTTTCATTTATCAAATTGGAACAAAAAAATATTTTTAGAAAATTGCACTTACAGTTTTTATAGTTTTTTACGAATGAAATTAAAAAAAAAATTTTTTTAGTAATAATTTTTTCAATAAAAAAAAAATTCTAAAAATTTTTAGATGTCGGCTAACTTAATTTTCATAAACAATCAAACAAAAAAATTGACAATATTTGAATAATTTATACATATACATGAATAATTATTTTTAAAAAAAGTAAATAATTACCACATGGATTATTATTGCAGTTAACCTCCAAATAATTTGTTTTTTCAATAAATAAATAGTTAATATTTAACAGAACCAATAACTATGAAAATTTAACTTTTAAGAGTATTATTTTACTATAAAATAATTGTAAGTTCAAAAGTAAATAATAATTTGTGAATAATTCTTGCAAATTAATAATAAAAATATATAAAACGTGTTTCAAAACATCGGTAACAAGGAAATTTTTGATAGTTCATGTCAGTACAAGCAGAAGCGCCCACCATAAAAAAAAGTAAATAAAATTTTATCCACTGAATGGCGCTTTTTGTGATTGTGACGAGATAATCAACAGAAAAAGGTTTGAACATGAACAAGTGATATCGAAGTCAGCGGACATTCGATTCAAACGGACAAAGAAATATAAATCATTCGTCCAGTACCCGTTCGAATAGTCATAGCATTACAATTATTGTTTCTTTAAAAAGATTTGTTAAAATAATTATCTATGTTAATGACATAAAAAAATTTAATACTATTTGCATATAAACATTATTTGTAAATCTTGAATACATTGGCTTAACCAAGACTGTTAAATTAAATACATAGAAAAAAAAAAAGAAACTTCTAAAAAATTTCGAATTAAATAAACTATTAATAAAAAAAAGTATTTTCAAGATTAAGAATGAGCGATATAAGTGAAATAGATAGTGAAAATGAAGAAGAAATGGCACAATTAATGTTAAAGATGGACATAAAAGAAGAAAAAATTTACCGCGACATGGACTATAACGAGTTGCAAATTGATATAATGGAGGGATCACTGTCCGTCAACACACACATAAAATTAGACGCTCTATATCATTCTTGTTACTTCAAAACGGTTGGGATTACTGAAGTATACGACTTAACAATTCTTCATCTAGCAATAATCTGCTTAGAGGATCATAAATTTGTTGATTTTCTGTTAGAAAATAATGCCGACGTTTCAATAGCCACTGAACACGTAGGACCAGTTATTTACTCAGCAATAAGGTGGCATAAATTGGATTTTGTAATAAAATTAGTAGATGCTGGAGCTTCTGTCAACAGAAGTTTTTGTTTAAAAGGTCTAGAACTGGATGAAGTTTTCGAAAGAGATGTTTCTGGTAATACTAGTTACCGCGAGTATCGCTATGACGATTATTCGCTGCTTCAATTCGCCATCAAAATGGGTTCATATCAAATCACTAAGTTTCTTCTCAGTAGAAGCGCTGATGTAAACTATAG
This sequence comes from Cotesia vestalis, assembly GCA_000956155.1. NCBI lineage: Eukaryota > Metazoa > Arthropoda > Insecta > Hymenoptera > Braconidae > Cotesia > Cotesia vestalis. Next base: position 122,098 of record JZSA01001840.1, on the reverse strand, counting down.
AGGTTCGAAGGATATTCCTCCACCATTTAATCTTTGCGTCAAATTAGACTGGAATGATATAGAAGACCAGTTGAATAATGTTGAGATAATGAAATTGCTTGTTGAATATGGCGCTGATGTTAATATGGTCTGTGCAAACGGGTATCAAAAGACACCTTTACTTCAAGCAGTCTCCAACTTAAAATCTATTTTTGTACTTGAATTTCTGCTAGATCTGCCAACAATTGATGTTAATGCTGTGGATAATCATAAACGGTCTTGTCTTCATCTGTTTTTGATGGCAAATCAATCTAACCTAGATCAAGAAGATTATCATGAAGCCCTTGAGCAAATTCTTGATTCTGGTGTTGACATCGATCTAGTTGATGATGATCAAAAGTTAGCAATTGATATTAAAGTTGCGAGAAAAAGAAAAAATTGTATCAGAACTATCAAAATGCATATTGTAGTGAGGATGGCTGCAAATCTGAAAGTCTGTCCGAGAAACACACAGGCTCTTGTTGGCCCGGAATTTGACAAATTCCGTGCTAAATGTGACCAAGAAGTTTCCAATCTAAAAAAATATAAGGATCCAATAACTGGGTTTTTTTATTATGAACTTCTCCATAAGTGTTTGCACTCTTTGGCTTTGAGAATGAAAAATAAGAATTTTGATTTAGAAGACGGCTTGGATGGTGACTTTTTCGAGTATGAAGACATGATAACTTATCGCTTGAAGAAAGCAAGCCAACGACTGGAGTTGTTCAATAAAGTTGAAAATGTTCTCTATGAAATTTTTTGTAAAGAACTACCCGCTATTTTTATCCATGAGCTATTTTTTTATTTAAGTAATGCTGATTTGTGGAAAATGTTACAAAATAAATCAACTCTTTGAAAAATGATAAAGTTTTAATCTTGCATTACAAGAACATCTTACGTAAGTTATCTTTAAAATTGATTTTTGTTTTTTCGAATCATTTTGAAAATTGAATACTTATCATTGTTTTATGTTTATCAACAGGTTCATATGAAGATTACCATGAGATTAATCTGAGGGATTTCAATCCATTGACCTTTTTTAACATTATTTCAATGATATTTATTTTTGGTAAAATTATTCACTCTTATAGTAGCTTCTTACATCGTTGTTATTTCAATAAAGATTAAATTTTTAAGTTATAATATTTGTCGTTATCGTGATGAGAATTACAAAATAATAAAAAAATCATTTAGCAACTGAAATAAAAGTAAATTTTTTAAAAAAAGTCAAAAAATTACACCATCGCAATCAATAGTAAAATTTCAAGAAAATCAAATGGAACAATACATACCTACAGATATTTTTTGGTCTAGAAAATGCATTATAAAAAATCTTTATAAGCAGATGCATTCAAAAGTAATCTCAAGAATAAGCGATGATTTTAAGTACATTTTATTTTTATAATTCTTTGTTCGAACAGTTTTTTATTTTTTAATTAAAAGTTTCATAGAAACCATTTAGTCGAAAATTTGTTTTCTTGATTGATGTTATCTCTGGACCTACACAAAATTATCATAAAACACCTTTAACAAATGAGAAATTTAAAGGAATTAAAAATCAGCACAAAAATTGAACTTAAGAATAACCACTATTTTGATACCAAAATTACCATACATCTAATAATTTTTTAGATTCTTATGACAATTAAATTATAATAAAAAAAATTTTCATATGTAGAGATTTAAAAAGAATTAGAGGTGCGAATTTTTTTGAATATTTTTTTTTTAATAATTGATATGTTACAAAAATTCATAGAATCGTCAGATGTCTGCTAATTTTCATACCATTAACTATTACCTTATATGAAACTGAAGTTGACAGACATTAAAACATTTTTTAGAATTTTAAAGCAATTAAATTATTATTAAAAAAAAAATTAATTAAAAAATTCTACATGTGAAAATTAATACAAATTACAAGTGAAAATCATTAGAAGCTTTTTTGATTGTAATTGATTTGTTAAAAAAAAATTTTTTAAATGACAGCTGATAGCTAATTTTAGTATGATTACCTTATTTATGCATTATGAAATAATCTCAATTTTTGTTACCTAAAATTCATTGGTATTATTTTACTGCAAAGTAATTACAATTAGAATAGTAAATTAATTCTTAAAAACGATTATAAAAAATGTGTTTCAAAATGTCGGTAATAAAGAAAATTCTGATAGTCTGTTGAATACAAGCCATGGAGAATTTTATCCTCCATGATGTAAATCAACGCGCCTAACAGAAAAAATAGTTCAAATATCATCAACTAGGCCACGCTTTTGACGCTCCTGACAACCAATTAACAAGAGAGATTTTGAAAATGAACGGTTATACATCCTCGCGTCCGGCAGAAACACAACAACAATAGATGCCAACAGGAATAAACCTGTAAAAATTATACGCATATACAGCAGACGTCTTGACAACATAAGTAAAGACAGAAGTTCTGTAAAGTGAAGTGAACAAATTTTTTTTAATTTGAATAAAATTGTAATTTATATTATTTAATAAAAAGCATTACAAAATGACTGCTACTGCTTCTAAATCTAAAACATTACCTGTTCAAGAAGAGGAGGAGGTTGATGATGAGAATGCTCAAGCTAAATTGATTTCATGTTTGGAGGTACTATTTGTTTTTATTTTTTATTTTACTTTATTTTGTTGGACTATTTACACATTGGATCAAACTGACAATTTTTATGACACTGAAATTGACAGACATTAAAAATTTTTTTAGAATTTTATGGCAATTTAATTATTGTAAAAAAAATATTTTTAAAGAGTTTTACGTGTGGAAATTAATAAAAATTACAAGTGAAAATTTTTAGAAGCATTTTTTTTATTGTAATTAATTTGTTAAAAAAATTTTTAAAGTCAACAGCTAACGGATCACTTCAATATTATAAATTTTTTGATATTCTCAACGAATAAATTAATGCTGAGAAAACATTCTAGAAAATTCCTCATTAATACATTAAAAACAACCTAGAGTATTTTTTTGAAAGTGATATTTTTTAAATATTAATAAATTTATATGATACTAAAATTGAGAGAAATCTGATAATTTTAAGAATTTTTTTAACAAACAAATTATAGCAAAAAAATTTTAATTAAAAATTTTATCTTTAGAAGCTCCGAAAAATTATAAATGAGTTTTTTATAAATAATTTTCTATGTCTAGTTTATTTTTCAAGAAATATCAAAAAATTGTCAAGTGTTCTGTTAACTTCAACCTAATAAGTTTATTCAAAAATATTAATAAAAAAATCATCAGCTGTTTGCTGATATTATGTCATGAATAAACAATAATCGACGATATAATTTTTTTAATTTAGGGTAATGGAATTACTGCTGGCGACATTGCTAAGCTGAAAGAAGCTGGCTACTATACAGTTGAAGAAATTGCATTTACACCAAAGAAGAACTTGTTAACCATAAAAGGTATCAGCGAGGCCAAAGCTGATAAAATTCTTCAAGAAGCATCCAAATTAATGGTTATGGGATTCAAAAGTGCCACTGAAATTCACCAAATCCGATCAAATATTCTTTACATCTCAACTGGATCAACCGAGCTCGATAGATTACTTGGAGGAGGCATTGAAACTGGTTCCATAACTGAAATATTTGGAGAATTCCGTACTGGTAAAACTCAACTGGCTCACACATTAGCAGTTAATTGTCAATTACCCGTAGATATGGGCGGTGCAGAAGGCAAGTGTCTGTATATTGATACCGAGGGAACCTTCAGAACATCTCGTCTGATAGCAGTTGCTGAAAAATTCAAAATAGCACCAGAAAATGTCCTCGACAACGTAGCTTGTGCTAGAGCTTATAATACCGATCATCAGACTCAACTATTGGTAATGGCTAGTGCTATGATGACTGAGTCAAGATACGCTTTGCTTATTGTTGACAGTGCTACAGCTTTATACCGTACAGATTACTCAGGTCGTGGTGAATTGTCTGCTCGACAAATGCACTTGGCCCGGTTTCTTAGAATGCTCTTAAGAATTGCTGATGTACATGGTGTTGCTGTTGTCATTACTAACCAAGTCGTAGCTCAAGTCGATGGAGCAGCTAGTATGTTTGGTGGTGATCAGAAGAAGCCCATCGGAGGTAATATTATTGCTCACGCAAGTACAACTCGGCTCTATCTGAGAAAAGGTCGTGGAGAAACAAGAATTTGTAAAATTTATGATTCACCCTGCCTTCCGGAAGCTGAAGCCATGTTTGCCATTAATGCAGATGGAATTGGAGATGTTAAAGAATAGTATTAAAACTTTTTTTTTTTCAATTTTGTTATTAATACTTAAAATTTTCTCATTAATGTTTTTTATTCACGTGTCTTTTTTTATTCACTTTGTTCTACTAGACTTGAATGATATTAAATAATTAATAATAAAAGACACATGACTCAAAAACATTTCTTCAATTAGATACTTAGTTTTTCATGTAAAGTTTTTATTATTCCAGTTATTAAAATGAACAAATAATTTTTTATAAAAATAATATGAGAAATAAATTAAATATAATATTTTTATAAATAATTGTTATAAAGATAAAATTTAATTGTAATATTTATTAAAACTAATTTTTCATCAAAACATTTTTATTATTATTATCTAAAATTTGAAATAATCTCATTATTATTAAAATAGTTTTAATTCTCTTATATTAGATAAAATAATATAATGTTATAAATTACAAGGAAAGTTAGAATAATTTATGTGTCTTTCAAATATTAATTAAAAAATATGTTATTGACTTTATACAAATTGCCGATATCTTAATCTCAGGTTTTTTATTCTTTTAAAACTTGAATTTAATTAAATAGTTATAATTAACCGTTGATATCAATCAATTAATTTTTAATTGAGAATTTTTAATAATGTTTTTTCATCCTACTTGTTTAAAATTAATTTTTAATGTTACAAGTTACATATTAGTTATTTATGCATTTTTTTTCTTATATTTCATCATCATTTAATATTTAAATAAAAAATAAAAGATTAAAATTATTAATTCCGGAAATAAATCAATTACATTTTATTTGAAGTAATAATATATATATATTAAATGTAATAAAGTTAACCTAAGGAGTAAGCTGCTTTCAACATTACTACAATATATATTATACACGTCATCAAAAAATATTCTTATATACTAAAAACAAACAAAAAGACAAGTCATTCAGTAGTCAAAGCTTTCATAAATAGTACAGAAAGGAATAGTAATTTCAAAGTTTTTTTGTATCTGTAAGTACATTACGTATATGTGATAATAATATTTGCTTTCAAAATGATATAAGTATAACCTAAAACATCCAAATAGATAACTTGCCGGATTATTATTCTAATCCTTCTAAATCAATCATCCAATGCGGTGTATTTTTGTGTTAAAAAAAATATAACTGTTATTTTAATAATTTTGTCTATTATAAACAAAGAAAATAAATGCGATGATAAGAGGATTTACTCGTAATTGGTTTATTTATTTTAAAAATAGTCACAAACAGTATTCATCATTTTCAACAATAGTAAAATCTAATCATTCGTACAAACAATTAATTAAACCAAGTAAATTAATAAGTGATAGGTAATAAAATTTTAAATATTATTTATGAATTATTTTATTAAAAGTTTTAAAATTCTTAAGGTTTTTTAAATCATAAAAAATTATTTTTCACAAATAGATATAAGGCTAAAATTGACAGATGTTAAAATTTTTTTTTGAAATTTTATAGCAATTAAATTATTTAAAAAAAATTAATTAAAAAGTTTCACATGTGAAAATTACAAGTGAAAATTTTTAGAAGCATTTTTTTATTGTAATTAATTTGTTAAAAAAATGTTTATAATTGACAGCTGACCGCTAACTTCAGTATTATAATAATAGTCGTAAAAATTAATAACTTTGTTTACCTAGAGTATTTTTTTAAAAATAGTGCTTGAAAATTTTTTCCCCGTTCGCGTAATGACTCACTCAAATTTTTTTTTTTAAAGTCAAGTATGCTTGATAAAAAAAATGTTATAATTTCCAATGATTACTCATTTTTAATCTTTACATTAAAGTTTATCATTAATTAAAAAATATTTTTAAAAAGTAATATCAAAGTTTCTCAGTAAATTTGGATGTTTTAATTTACATAAAATTCTGCTCAAATCTGAGTTAAATAAATTCTGTTGATGCAGTGATTAAAATTTTTATCATTAAAATTTTTCAAATGATATAATTTAATTTAATTATATATACAGAAAATAATACACTTTATTAAACAAAAAAATTATTTGCTAATAAATAAAACAATTTTTAAGTACCACTAATTGTTTTAATTTTTTTTTTTAGGTTCAACAAAAATTATTACACCATGAGTGAAGATTTGTCACTGTATACTTTACCCAACACTCAACCTATCGTAATACTCCAATGTCAAACAGCATTTAATGCACTATCAAAAAAAGAAAAACTTTATGCCCATTATTTAAGCCAAGCCGCTTGGAACGGAGGCTTAATTGTTTTAATACAAACATCACCGGAGTCACCATTGATTTTCGTACTTTTGCATAAAATATTTAGCTTTGAATCAATCGAAGATTTTAAAAAATCATGCTTGGCTTCTGGAGTTACTGAAGATGAATTCACAGTATGTAAATGCGACAATAAATAATTAAGAAGTCATAAATTAGTATCTATAGGTCACATTAGTATTTTCTCAAACTATTAATGCATTTTGTATTTTTTATATATATTTTTAAATATTCTATATAATATAGGATAATTTATCTAATATCTAGCTCTATGTGCAGATGCTCTTGCATCTCTATAGACCAGTATGCTAGAAAAAAAAAAAAAAAAAAAAAAAATTAATTAAAACAACGATTTTTATTTTCAGGCGTTCCTTGTTTATGCCTGTGGGATTTTATCCAATGCTGGTAATTACAAATCATTTGGAGACAGTAAAATAATTCCAAATTTACCGAAAGACAAATATGAATTGATAATAAAAGCATCAAAAGCTTACAAAAAAAATTCTAAAGAACTCGATGACATTTGGAGTAAAATAAAAGACAGTATGTACTCACTTGAAGGCAAAGTAAAATCTTTAGGTTTGGGTGAGAAAGGAATAACAACATATTTTTCTGGTAATTGTACCGAAGAAGACGCTGAATTGGTTAAAGAATTCATGCAGAGTAAAAATTTTGAAGCATACAATAGCAGATGCTTCAAAACAATTGAGTATTATACCGAGTCGGGTCAGAAAAAAGAGCGCAATGTTTATGAGATTAAATTGGCATCATTGGACGAAAATGATGACCCCAAAATAACTTTGCCCGCAGAATTATTCAGAGGTTCTAAATTTTTCGTGAGCCGGGGCGACTACAGTAAATTATTCTATGGAGTTATTGATAACTTGAAGAAAGCTAAAGAATACGCCGCTAATGATAATGAAATAAATATGTTGGACAAATACATTAGTCACTTCAAGACAGGATCGTTAGATGACCATAAGGATGGTTCGCGTTTCTGGATTAAAGATAAGGGACCAGTTATTGAAACTTATATTGGATTTATTGAGAATTATCGTGATCCTGCTGGACAACGTGGTGAGTTTGAAGGTTTTGTCGCAATGGTTAACAAAGAAATGTCACAAAAGTTTTCAACTCTTGTGGCTCGTGCTGAAGAATTTTTACCGAAATTACCATGGGGTAAAGACTTTGAGAAAGATCACTTTTTGCGACCAGATTTTACGTCTTTGGATGTTTTAACATTCTCAGGATCGGGTATTCCAGCTGGAATAAATATTCCTAACTATGATGAAATAAGACAGAGTGAAGGATTCAAAAATGTTTCTTTGGGTAATGTTATTCCAGCCAACATGAAGCAAGATGTTCTTCCATTTTTGTCTGACGAAGACCAAGTTCTTATGAACAAACATCGTACTGCTAGTTTTGAAGTACAAGTTGGACTTCACGAATTACTGGGTCATGGTAGTGGAAAATTATTTAGACAATTAGCTAATGGAGAATATAATTTTGATATTAAAACAGTCAAAAATCCATTAACTGGAGGATTGATTGATAAATATTTCTTAGAAGGTGAGACTTATGACTCTAAATTCGGAGGTATGGGATCTTCTTACGAAGAATGCCGTGCTGAAGCTGTTGGTCTTTTCTTAAGTCTTGAAAAAGAGGTACTCAAGATATTTGGTTATGATGATGCAAACGCTGATGACATTATTTATGTCAACTGGTTATCACTGTTGTGGAATGGGTGTGCCAAAGCTTTGGAAATGTATCAGCCATCTACAAAAAAATGGTTACAGGCTCATTCACAAGCACGTTACGTCCTATTGCGAGTTTGCTTAGAAGCTGGTGAAGATTTTGTCAAAATTGTTGAGACTGAACAAGACAAAAATCTAAGGTTGACCCTCGATAGAAGTAAACTTCATACCGTTGGTAAAAAAGCGGTCGGTGAATTTTTGAAAAAACTTCAAGTATACAAAAGTCTTGGTGACTTTGAATCAGCTAAATTAATGTATGATCATTATTCTGAAGTACCTGAGACCGGAACTCAACCTTGGGCAAGATGGAGAAACATTGTTTTAGCGCACAAACAGCCCCGAAAAATTTTCGTTCAAGCCAATACTTTTGTCAAAGGTAAAACTATAAAAATATTCTTTTTTTTTTTTACAAAATTTTTATAAATCAATGTATAATTATAATTAAATTTTTTAAGGTTCTGACGAAGACGTTGAGCTGAAAAATTATGATCCAACATTTGACGGCTTGATCCAATCATGGATGGATCGTTTTCCGTCATCAAATGTTACACAAACACTTGTTGAATTGTGGGAAAAAGATCAAACTCATTTTGCACCTCAACTTCTCAATTGAACAAATTTTTTATTCTAAAAAAAAAAATCACTAAAAATTTTAATTATTATGAAATTTTTCATTTTTATTAAAAAAATGAATTTATATCAATAAAATTGTTTCATGAAAATATTAGTTGAATAATTTATTGTTAAACTATTATAAGACTGAAGTTAACAGACACTTTAAAATTTTTAGATTTTTCTTTAAAAATGAACCAGGCATTAAAATTTTAAAATAAAATTTTCTTGCTATAATTTGTTTGTTAAAAAAATGCTGAAAATTATCAGATGTCTCTCAATTTCAGTATCATAAAATATTTTGAATGTGCCGCGTTAGTTTTATAATAATAATCACTAGCGCAACGAGCGCTTGACTTTTTTTTTCTCTTTCGGCTGCACCACCGGCTATAAGTAAGAGCTCATGTAATTTGGCGCGAAGTCGGCTTTAACTGATTTTAACCTACAATAACGTTTTACAGTTTTGAAGTTAATAAATTAATAAATAAATATAATAATGGAGTTTGCAGATCAATTACAAGCTAATTTTGCAGTATTTGATTACAAAATAGTAGATGAGTCAGTTTACATTAAATGTAAGTATCAATTATTGGAATTACTACTTTTAGAACAATACAGCATCAGTCTCGTTAAATAGTGCTGAATTAAATTGACATTTAAAAATAAAAAATAATTTCAAATATATTATTGATCAGTTAACAATATAGTGGTTACTGTAAAAGTAAAATTAAAATTTTATTTTTTTATGTTTTATTAAAATAAACTTTCATACGTACAAAATAAAGGTTATGTATCAAAAATAAAATTTCATTATTTAATGTATTAGGCGTAATTATTCTTGGAATATTTTAAAAATTTCACTCTATTATAATCTTGAATATATAAAAAAAAAATTACTTTGCTTATCATTGGAAAACCACAAAATAAAAATAATAATAATAATAATAATAATGATTGATTAAATTACAGTTCTTGAGATTTGTCAAATTTTTGAGGTTGATGAAGATAGTATTGTTGAAAACTGGATAGATTTTGTTGATGGAGATGAAAACAAGTCCTCAAGTACAGACATTACCACAGAGAAAGTTGAAGCCTTTGAAATATGGTGTAAAAAAAACATTAATGAACGTTGTACTGGACCCGATTTACCGGACTCGGATACAGAGTTGACTGCAGAAGAATTATCAAATTTAGACAAAAGTACAAAAAATGCAGGTTCTGAAATATTAGAACGAAGCATACTGAATGTATCAGCTATTAAAACGTATCCTTTTAATTTTTAAATTGAAAAATATAACCATTTTTAAAATATAGTCCTTAATAAATTTCAATAATAGGGAGGAAGATGATGACATTTTGGAGATGTATGGCCGGAAAAAGAATCCTGCTAAAATTGTAAGTAAAACATTTAATTATTTATATTTAGCGTATTAAGAAATTTTCAATGGTTAAATTGCGACTGTTTACTTCACAATCTTATTGAAATAATTAATTCAAATAACCGGGTTCTTCTGATAATTTTTAATTAGAATGTTTTCTGAAAAATGTCTTTCATGAAAGAATTTATTTCATCGTTAATCAATAAATTTTTATTTTATTTTTATTACTTTAAACTTCCTTTCTCCTTTCTAATGTCACATAAATCATAATATCAAGGCAATTAAAGTATATTAATAGTTTATTAAACTTAACAAAACATTAGAGTCAAGTATCAAATGACCTTTGTTCGAAAAATATTTAAGTCAATCGTAACCAATGAAAACTGTTGACATAATAAATTAATGTAACTATATACATCAAAGGGGATTGTCAATTTTCACGAGTGTACAAGATTCTTTGGATATAACTTATATATTAGTTGACTGATATCAAAGCAACAGTTGTAATATTATATATGTATATTTATAAATACATTCATACATTAAATTGAATCTATAGCAATTTGGCAACGTTGCGATCGGACGAATCTCTGCCGTTGCCACGTGAACCCACAAATAATCTTATTAAAAAAAAAAAAGAAACTCAACGTTTCCTGCCGTTTTTCAATTGACCTGTTCCTAATATTGAATATCTACTTACTATTATTGATATCGTAAGTAAAAAAAAAAAAAATACTTTTATGTCTGGAGATAATACGAATGTGATCATAAAAAAAAAAAAAATGAAAATGTATCAATGAATATGCTAAGAACCGTAATATTTTTTACTTTTTTATTATTTTTACTCATAAAAAGATTAATTACGCGTTTTAATCATCAGCAATAATACTTTCATAACTGTAGACGTTGCAAAAAAATTTTTAAACAAAGCTAACGGAAGAGTAAAAAATATAATAATAAAATAAAATATATGCAGACGTCATTGTATTTAATTGAAGTAAGTAACGCAAAATAGATAACGGTGAGTGATAAATTTCACGTGCATCATCCAGAAAAGGCTGTTATGTGTCCCATGTATTCTTGGTTTTACTTTTTCCCGGACAACGTCGATGATTTACTTGAGCGCTCTGGCAACGCTGTCAGCTTACATTCTTTGTGGTCTTTTGGTGTATAGTAGTAATGACGTAACAAGTCTACCTGTGGACCCAATTCTTTTCTGGAGCCCCCGCAGGATAAATGTTGTAGGATGTAGACAAAATCCTCTTAAAACTCTCCAACCTTTTTTTCTTTATTCTATAACATATTTTTTTAAATTTTATTTTTAGCTTTATTCCGTTATTTCGACACTGATTTTTATTTCTATTCTCTGCTTAATTCTATTTAAAAATCTATATTACTAACAAAACTTATATAGCGGGTTTTTTAGACATGTGTAAAAATTAAGCAAATAATGAAGTTATGAATTATTTAATTGACAATTGATACGGCACTGTTTAGCGCCACTAGTTTTGCACGCCAAGTTTGTGTAGTTTGTTGTCCATGACTGGTATGAAACGTACTCTTGTGTAGTAAGTTTTAGCTTCGACATAACCGCGTGATGTTGCCACGTCTTTTTTCGTAGTAATAACCGATTATTCATCTGTACACTGCGTACAATTGATACTTGAAAAAATAAGACTATATGTGTATAGTGTACAAGCAAAGTAAAATAAAGAAGAAAAAAAAATAATAAAGAATGTAGTGTCAGCGGGTATACCAAGAGAAGTTAAGAGAAAGAGAGCGGCTTGGGTGAGATTTCCAACGATTTCCCGACAGGTGGTTCTCGTCCCTCGGGCAGGAGCCTCGGTAAAACCGACATCCCACGGAACCAGGGCCCCTCTATGTATATAATTCCTGACATAAAAATCCTTCAGGTAGATTGCCGCCATTATCCCTACTCGAGATTTCTCTTATAGAAATAAAACGGTACGGGGGATTTTAGCTGTTCCTTCCTCTTTCTGGTACTGGGGCTGGTACTGGTACTGCTTATGCCTCTATATAACCAGGATAAGAAGAGGGAGTTAAGAATACACGATTCCGGTCCTTGTCCCCTCCAAACACATTTCTTCTTGTGGTCTAAAACAGCAAGAGCGAGAGAGTAAAATAAATGCTATTATATGTGTACATAAAGGTCGTTTTATAATGTGAGTGAATTGAGAGAATGGAATGGACGACCCGACTGTCGACCAGTAAATTCATATACATACATATAAATTCTTTTTATGTGTTGAGTTTAAATGAAGGAAAGAAGGAGAATTGTAAGAAAAAGGAGGGGGACAACGATGTACAGTAAATCCCCTCTACTTAATCCAACTAGATTTCTTCCAAAGGGCATAATTTCAGTTTTCAAGGACGCGTCTCGCCGCTAGCTTCGTTCGCGTTACCCAAGCTCTGTTTTCAACCGAGACAAAGCCAACGCTTTTAACGGTTACATGTATTACTTACACTCATATAAATCTTCATGTATTACCAACAAATTTTTTAATTGTCTCTACATACATCTACAAATTCATGCTCTGTATTTTAATTGTTTTTTTGTTTTACGATAAACAACTTACCTTATGAATTACACTGTTACAAGTAGAGTACAAAGACATTTGAAATTCGATTTGGTTTTTTTTTTGTTTAATATTGTAAAATTATGAAACTAAAGACAGTCGACGTCTAAAAATTTTTGATTTTTTTTTATTAATTAAATTACAACTAAAAAGATATTTATAAAAAATTGCACTTATATTTTTTTAATTTTTTTTTTTGTTATTTTTTTTTTAATTGTTTAATTGAAATTTTTTCAAGAAGAAATTTCTAAAAATTCTGAAATGTCGGCTAACTTCATTTTCATGTAAAATTATGGTGGCGTCGTATTCAATAAAAACATTACATACATGTATAACGCAGTAACTCGATGGATTGAATTGAGCATAAGCCATGAGCTTAAGACGTCAGCTTTCTCTTGGTGTAAAAGTAGTTGGTGATTGTGAGAAACTCTACAATTCACATTTAGTTATTTGCTACAAACTACACATGAGCATCTAAAAATTTTATACATCATAAGATTGTAGAATACTACAATTGTATTAGTAGTATCATTCATTTAAATTAATTATTAGATTAAATTAGACTTACGCTTTGTCAGAAAGAGAAGAAATAAAATATAAAGGAAAGGAGGGAGGGAGGAAGAAAGAAAGTACATATAGTTATAGTTACTGTAACCGGCGTGTGTGACATGACGATTTTACGTCAGTGATGATGGTTCGATAGAGCGTCGTATCGCGAATGATTTTTCTTTCAATACCACTCGAAAGGTGGCGCGTAGTCTTTGCTGGTTCCTGCTGCCAGCTAAGAGACAGACTCCATCTCTCAACTACTTGTTGCCCCAAGATCATCGCTAAATCGTCTGTCGCGGGGTAGACGCTCTGAAGACGCCGCTCGACGACTAGACGCTACAGTGAAAATATTATTTAATAGTATTGTTATTTTTTTTTTTGTTTTTTACAAATCAAATATTTTTAATTTTAGTTAGCAATTCAAGTTTTAAGTGAATGTGAAACTAAAGTGTATTATTATTTATATAACATGTATATTTAAATTCGATTAGTTGACGGAATCGTTTGTACGTATGTGGTAAATCGCGTCACGTTTTGTTTCAACTTCCCCGTGATTTTTCTCCCAAGCGTAACAAACAACCTGTTGCTTTGCGTTCGATAGTTCCGGTTAGCTCGCCATATATTTTCCGCCAACATTTGTTGTGTTCATTCATTCGTCTCCATCAATTCAATGTGTCATTATTAATTTATTTAAAATGATACTTCTTTTATTCCGTTATATCAATGTATATTTATTTGAGAACTTATTTTCATTATTATTTTATTTTAGTTATCATACATATTACGAAGATTGTGAGATTTTCGTCAGGGATCATTGGCTCCAAGCGATTGGTCACTCTTGGAAACGATCAAAGTATTTTTTTTTCTTTGTTCAATATAAATGTGCTGGACGCTATTTCTCAGCTACCTGTTGCTGGTGTTGCTTCCCTTCCGAGAGACTCAGCGACACCAACGCTTCGCGTCTTGTCTTTACTTGACTTGATTTTTATCCCTCCACAAGTACTTTTGAGTACATATTTTATTAATTTCTAATAATACTGAAGTTAGCGGTCAGCTGTCAATTTAAAAAATTTTAATAACAAATCAATTACAATGAAAAAAATGCTTCTAAAAATTTACACTTGTAATTTTTATTAATTTTCACATGTGAAATTTTTTAATTAATTTTTTTTTTTTTAATAATTGCATTATTATAAAATTTTTAATGTCTGCCAACTTCAATGTAATAATTTCTATTATTTATTACTTTTAATTTTCCAGCACTAAAAATTTGAAAAAGAAAAAAAAAGTCGTGTTAAGTGACAGTAGCGTCCAAATGTCAATTATTTGATCGCGTGTTTACGAAAGATTAACTATTCTCAAGACTCTTATCTCGATTCAAAGCAACCAAACGACGCGCATTCCCTCGCGTTTCTCTTCCCCGAATAGATTGCGTCTTGCGATAAAAATATAGAAACGCCAAACACTCCTTTGTTCTATTGCACTGAGCCCTTCTAAAATTATTACACATACCTTCTGTTTTCATTGGCTCCCTAACAACTTTTCCTTATACGTTCGTTAGTTTTTTTCTTCATTTCCTTAAGAGTTTCTCTCAAGGTTATGTGAAACAACTTATCTTCATAATTCCATGAAAGAATTTTATTCTGTTGTCTAATTGTTTAGTTATAAGCCTCAACACGCAGCCAACGAAAATTAAACCAGACTAAGGGAATCCATTATCTGCCTTGAATTTTATTTTGCTAAAATCTACCTAAAAGGACGCTCTACCTGACAAGGGACAATGGACAACGGACAACGGACTTCTTTTCTTCATTTAAAAATTTTTTTTTTTTATTCTCTGTTCCTTTTTTCAAAGGATCCCGTTCCTAGCAGGGGGCAGTAGCGTGACCTGACTACTTCTTAGGTTTCTGGAAATTCACAGCAACCTAAACAAAATTACGCTTGACTGATCACAAACGAGATAATATTGATTACAAGGAATTTTGCACGCCTCATAAGTGAAGTGTATGAAAATCAAGTGATTTCTTGAACTAAATTTGAGTATTTTTCAACAAAACATTTATCCACTCTTATAATTTAGATGAAAAATATGAAAATATATCATGTAAGCAAACTATTCGTAACGTGATTGATCAAATATATCATAACCATGAAAATATATACAAACCCTAAACTCAGGCGCGCTTGCGCGCGCAAATTTGAATTCTAGTCTAATAAAAAAAAGTTCTAATTTTTGCGTGGTTTCTTCTACCGTTAGTTGACAATTCAATAACGGGCGTAGCTTATTTCAATCAATTAAATACAATTAACGATCTGTTTTTTTCTTCTCCAGTTGTTTTCTTCGGGTCCTCAGTAGTATAATTATAATTTCGATTTTCACATAACTGCACGCGATGTCTACGTGAATTCATATGACACAAAGATTAATCAAATAAAAAGAAACATATATTTATGTATATACAAATGTAGTACTGGTGTATAATTCTCGTTTTGACTAATTTAAATTTATTATTATTTGTTCCTTTAATTTTCCCCTGATCGGTTTAGCTTTGTAAATCTCGAGCGTGTACTTACTGGTAGTATGGCTAGGCTGTTGGCGTCCCGCATTGTGAAACGCGAGTAACTGGTAAAAGTTCAACGTCATTTCCCACGGTTCGAAGGGACTCGAGACAAGAGTGGAGTAAATATGACGAAAAGAAGGAGAAAGAGAAAAATATATAATGGTAGTAGTGATGATGTTGATGATGGTAGTGATCGTAGTAGTATATCATGGTATATACTACAACCATATTGATGATAATGGTATAGACTAGATGAGAATAGTAGTTTTGGTAAATAGCGTATGTGCTTTAGGAAAGTATAGGAAGAGTAAGAAAGAGAGTAGTCACTACACTACTACCCAAGTTGGATCTCTCTGACACAACCAAAGAAATAAAACGGCATCAGACGCTTTGAGTTTATGCTGGTACGGTAGGAGAGACAACAAGAAGAGAGTTTGTATAGTAGGGGAGGGAAGAGAAGTCTGAGATCGCTCCGAAAACCACTATACGATCGGCACAACGAATCAAAGCTTCTCTTTCTCATTTTTTTTATCTTTTACTCACTCACTCACTCACTCGTTCTCTCAATTCCACCATCTCTTATACATTATCCCTTCTCTTTCATACAAACCGTGATATTCATTCGGCGGTCAGTCCAGGGCCGTCTTCCCTCGAGTTAACTTCCAAGAAATTATTTTCTCGTACATTGTAAATTGGATTTTAAATAAATACTGTAATTCCACGACGTTAGTGAGTGTTTAGGTGCTGGAAATTACTACGTCAATTTAAAGGTGATTTGCTGGTAGCTGATGATACACATAGTATCTTGGTTTATAGAGAGAAAAAGAGAAACGTGCTGAAGATGTATAAATACGCGTGATAACTTGAGTTACGGTTTTTATTTCTTATGTGCTCCATTTGCCGATTTACGAGAGCGAAATAAAAGTACATAACTTCTCTTATGCCTCAGGCAACGGAAAGAAAGTGAAGAAAAAAAAAGGGTATTAAAATATTATAGTTATTATTATCATACATAACGGACAACGAAGCGCGTTCTGAATGTGCCAGGTTAACGGCAGTTAACCTTCCCGCATCGTAGTCTAGAACTTAGTCGCTATTCAAGAGCCCGCGTATATATTCAATGAATAGTAGGGATTACTAAAATTTACTATCAAATGTTAAATTACATATTTTATTTTCTTTCATTCTATAAATTCTGTGTGAAATGCCTTTTGTTATTCCTTGGTTATCGTTATTATTATTTTTTTTTTTATTATTATATAAAATATACGTATGAATAATTTTATATGATATTTATCACAAAGAAAAAACTTATTTCGAACCGAATGTGCTGAGTGAGTGATGGTCTAGTGCACATTGTTTTGATATTGTGACTAGATCCACACTCATTAAGTTCATACGGTTATTAACGCCACAACGGGCAATATTATTTTACAATATAAAATGAATTATTTTGTACAATTAAATTTATTTCATTTCTCATAACTGAAATATTTTATTTACGTTTTTTTTTTTATCTTTTCGATAACTGTTTATCACAGTTAGGATTCTAATCAGAGACTATGCTATGGACGAGTTTGAATTTGGTGCACGTTTATATTTAAAATCGTGACTAGATACACACTCGTCTACAGCGTCCTGTTTTTGAAACTTCTGTCAGATAAAAAACAGTTATAAGTATGAAATAAAAATTATTTGAATAGTTTTTACAGATATAATAGCGGTTTTCCAAACATGAACATTCATTACAATGTCTATGTAAATTTTATTTTATTTTTCCTGGCTGATAAGTCTTTGATTTTGAGCAGATCCAATATGAAACAAGTTTTGCTGATCCAGAAGTTCATGAAGACAAAAAGAATGACGATGAAGACATTGATGCCAGTACTATGTAATTAATTCAATTTTTTTAACTACACTTTTATATACACATATATAAATATTGTTTATTAGTTTAACTAATTAATTGAGATTCATATTTATTGCAGACAGAGTAGAAGTGGAGAAATTGTTCTTAAATTTGGATTTGCAGTATCTGATTGGAACAATGTATCGCCTCGTAAAAGTCAAATCCAAAGAACAGATTTTCCTCATGTATCACCTACCGAGTTACAAATGTTTGTTCAAATGAAGGATTATAGCATTTTGAATGACTTGTGTCGATCAATGTCTAGAGTTTTTTGTGAAATATGGCTGAAAGATAATGAGCAGCTTGTCATAACATCAAATGTTCGTGAAAACACTTTCAATAAATTCCGTACGTGGGGCCGTATTTTTACAGATAATGATGGTAAGCTTACTACTTGGTCAATCTTACTGATGGGTGATACAGATCATTGGTATCATTCATTAGGTGAGTATGAGACTGAAGATTTGGAAGAAGATGACTTAGACATCGAAACTGAAGAGTCATCGGATTCAGAAGAGGAGAAAGAGAGAAAAAGAAAAGTAAAAGTAGAAGAAGAAGACGAAGACGAAGAAGGAGAAAAAGGAACAGGAACAGAAGAAGAAGACGAAGGAGGAAAAGGAACGGGAACAGAAGAAGAAGACGAAGAAAGTGACAAGAAAGAAGAGGAGGAAGAAGAAGAAGAAGAAGAAGAAGAACCACTTGGTGATCCAATAATTATAGATATAAGAACGAGAAAAGAATGTATACCACTAGATGTCAGCCGACTCAAATGCTATTCATTTTTTCCTGGTCAAATTATAAGTGTTGAAGGAAAAAATCCTACCAAAGATACACTTTGTGCATACAGGGTTATACCTGGTATTTCTTTTGGCCCTAATCCGCCTGTATTAAATGAACCTCTACATATAATGGTTGCCGCGGGTCCATTTACTTCTAAACCCGGTAATTATCAACAACTTTACAATTTAATGGCTCATGTGGCGCAAACAGAGCCTAATGTCTTAATTCTTATTGGTCCTCTTATGACTGAGAAAGATATTGAACCACCAAAAAAAGATATGTTTGAAAATTTAATTACCAAAATTATGAGTTATGTCGATGGGTACGTTTGTTTTATCTTAAATTGTAATAATTGACTATTGATAGAATATTGATATATAATGTTTTTTCAACAGTAAATCTACTCAAGTGGTATTGGTATCTTCGTACGAAGATATTCTGCATGATGGTTTTTATCCTACTGCGGAATATCGTTTACGCGAGTCAATAAAGAAGCCAAATCTTCATCTAATGCCTGATCCATGCACAATTGAAGTTGATGGTTTAATTATTGGAGCAACTTCTGTTGATATCATTAGACATTTGAGTAGCGAAGAAATCAGCTAGTAAGTTCAATTATAATTGATTTTTAAAAAATAGCAAAAATGATAAATAATATATATATATATTTTATTTTAGTAAAATGCCACAGCGTGATCGACTAGGACGTTTAGCTGAGCACTTATTGTTACAGTCATCATATTATCCACTTTTTCCACCAGCACCAGAAGTACCATTAGACTTACTTTTGTGGGCCGAATGCAGTACAATGAGTGTTCAACCTCACATTCTTTTAGTACCTTCAGCCATGCAATACTTTTATAAATACAGTAATGGCACACATATCATTAATCCGTCCAAAGTTTCAAAAGGCCTTTATACTCAATTCAATGTACAAAATAATAATCAATGGACTGAAAATAGTATTGGTGGTGAAATTCTTAGAATTTAATTGAAATTATCATAAGTCTTAAATTTTTATATATTTACATCAAAATGACATAATTCCTTAGTATCCATAGTATTTTGTATTTTTTTATTAAATAAACATACGTATATTTATTATAACTTACAGAATCAAATAATTATTACATTGGATTTCATTAAGGAATATATTCAAAACTATTAGTAATAATATATTTAAATAAGATTTTCCTCGTTTGAAGACGTACCTACTTAATCTATATTTTTCTCATCTTATTTTTGATCAAACGAAAAAAAAAAAACAAAATTCTTAACTTTTGAAATTAATCATGATTATTAGAAAGCTTAAAATATGAATTACATAGTTTTTTAATAACAGTCTTAAGGAGAATAGCCACTGTGAAATTTCACAAATAAAAAATTTGAAAATAAGAAAATTTCGAATATTTTTCGAGTTATAGTCATTTTTGTGACAGCGCGTCAAATGACTTTACACGCGCAGCACTCCGACGAAAACGCATTTTTCGCGAAACTACTTTTTTTGAACTAGTCTCATCTGTAATTTATATAAATATGAACCGATTTGCAACTTTTTTTTCCGTATTCGTCTATTCAGTAGCTATCATTGCACGTAGAGGATTTCGAAAATTTTGATTTTTAAGATTTTTTAGGGCTATTTGAATCTAAAAAATGAGAAAAAAAAACAAAAAAAATTTTTAATATGTCGCCATTTTTTTTTAAATCCAAATTTTCAAAATCCCCTACGTGCAATGATAACCAGATGCATGCAGATTACAACGCAGTTTCGTTTTTTTGTTTTAGATAATTCGTTTTTGAGTTAAAGATCGCACCGTGGTAAGGGAAATTTTTTTAGTGCTCCACAAAAATGCTAATAACTTTGTAAAAACATGATATTTTTTTATAAAAATTTAGGAGAATACTCTTTAATGTATACTTTAAAAAATTAAAAAACCCGATCTCCATATTCCTTTATTATCTCAGTCAAAAAAAATTTTCGAAAATTACCTATTTTTTCGATCCTCACAGTGTCTATCATCTCCCTTTTAAATAGTTACATAGAAAAATTAATGACACTGATGTTGACAGATATAAAATTTTTTTTAGATCTTATAACAATTAAATTACTACAGAAAAAAAATTAAATTAAAGAGTTTCACATGTAAAAATTAATAAAAATTACAAGTGAAAATTTTTAGAAGCACTTTTTTATTGTAATTAATTTATTAAAAAAATTTTTAAAATTAACAGCCGACTGCCAACTTCAGTATTATAAAAATTACTGCTTATTTTGAGTCACTGTAAATTTAAATTGTTAATCTTTTATTATTCACCTGTGAAAAAGTAGAACAAATTTATTAAAAATTGTTCATCATACGATTAGATTTTAATAAAAATAGGTAAAACTTCACATTTGCAATAAAGCTTCCCGTTTTTTTAATTTTTTAATTAAAAATGAGATCAGAAAAAAAATGTTTAATTTTTACATCTTCTTTGTGTAATATGATATGATATTAAAGCTAACTGTCGCTTGACCATTTTTTAATTTTATTTAACAAAAAAATTTGTTCCGAACAATTATTTGAAAAAAATTGGATTTTTAATTCATTAAAATTTCTGAATATCCATTTTTTTATCATTTTTTTATGCAGCAATTTATTATCTATTAGAAAAATTATTAAAATCATTAAATATCCGCTAAATTAATTTTTATTATTATGGTTTAAAAATTAATACACAAAAAATAGAGAAACATTTTTTTCTGAATTATGAAATGCGATATTAGTTATTATGACGTTCAGGGGTCAGCACAGCCTTATTGACTAGAAAAAAAAATAATTTTATTTTTAAATATAGTTCTAATAATTGCCACAGGTATATGGATGTCGCCACTTACATGTTATCTATTAGTTCCACAGTATACCGCTTTGAGTGGATCGTAGTAGAATTAACAATTATACGGATTATTATTATTCACTGAGTTTTTATGTAAATAAATATACTTATGTGTCAGTTATAATATTAAATACATTAAAAATTGCGGATAACTTAGGTAAATATAAATACATAATATAATTGTTATTTATTATTTCGTAGTTGAATTACAAATCTAGGTGCCCTGAATTTGTAATAATGTAACTAGTAGTGCAGGTATTATTTCAATCGCCATCTTTGTTACCAATTTCGTATACACATAATCTATATAGATATACATATTTACACACAAATATATATGCACATACACTTATTACTGAACATCATCAATGCTTGTGAATTGAAAAAAATTTCTACAATTTTATTAGTTGTTTAATTGCATTTATTTATTTGTTTATTTAAATAATTAAAAATTAAATTAAATATTAAATTTATGGTTTATTTTCGCTACATTCTAAAGTGTACTATCACAGTAATAATTGACCTTGATTTTGTGACAATAATAATTTAAGTATTACGAAACCCTTTTCTGCTGTCAATACAAAATTTGAATCGATTTTACTTTTGTATTTATCGTGATCTCAAATTAAATAACAAAAATTTATGGTTGACAAAATACTAACGAAGTTCGCATGTTATTAACTCATTAGATTAATATCCATTTTTAATTGTCTTTGGTCAATTAACTTCTAATTTAAAAGATGTATTGATAATTTTTTTTACAAATAACAAATGTGACTAGAATTAGTAAACTTATTCAAAATATTAATTTTAATGACACTAAAGCTGGCAGACATTAAAAATTATTTTAAAATTTTATAATAATGCAATTACTAAAAAAAAAAAAAATTAATTAAAAAGTTTCACATGTGAAAATTAATAAAAATTACAAGTGAAAATTTTTAGAAGCATTTTTTTATTGTAATTGATTTGTTATTTAAAGTTTTAAAATTATCAGCTGACGGCTAACTTCAGCATTATTAATTTTAATGATACTAAAATTGAGAAACATCTGATAATTTTAAGAATTTTTTCAACAAACAAATTATAGCAAAAAATTTTTAATTAAAAATTTCATCTTCAGAAGCTCTGAAAAATTATAAATGAGATTTTTATAAATAATTTTCTATGCCTAGTTTATTTTTCAAGAAAAATTAAAAAATTGTCAAGTATCTACTAACTTCAACCTCATTAATTTTAAGCCCTAACTGATGAACCCTTTCACCTGAAACAACAATCGTTTTTTGCCGGCAGTCGAAAAATGTGTTACATCTTTAGTATGTCGGTTTATATATTGAGTAAATACAAGAGTTGATTTTAAAACTAAACTGTCATAATTTCAATTGAACAATCAAAAATAATATTTATTATTATTCGAGTTTCTATGATATTGATGATTATAAATTATAATCATCTTGCCATAAACTTGATAATGAAATAAAAAATCTAGGTGTACATTTATATTAAAAACTTATTATTTATTTAATTTGCTAACATGTTAATTTTGTAAGCTATATTTTTCTATAATAAAAAATCGTCAATAAATTGTCTTCAATAAAAGATTTTAATCAAAATAAAAACTAAACAAGTTTTCAATATTAAGTTCTTTCTTATAATAATTGTACATGAAATTGGTACTCATTTTTTTGTACGTTCAACTCTTATCAATAATTTTTTAGATATTTGTTTTTGTTTGTCTTTTTAAAATCCTTAAACTCAGAAATAATCAGATATATATGAAATACGTAGATGTTTACTTTATGATTTATTCATTAGGCACAATGAATTGAGAGTAAAAAAATGAAATTAAGAGTATTGATATCGATTTAATACTTAGTAGGTTTATAATATAACCCTTATTTGCTTTTTCATCGTTAACATACTCAATCCATGAGCTCAGTTTTAGCTTTTTACGTAAGAAATTCACGTGAAGAGAAGTTAAGATTATTAACTCTTCATTGCAATTTAAGATTAACTTAAAGCTGAACTTTACTCATTAATATGCTTATTAATCTGTTCAATGTTTATAAAAAAATTTATGAAAAGTACAGTAAACATGTAAACAAATTAAACAATTAAAAATAGTTGTTGATAAAAAATAAAATAGTAAATATTCAACTGGATTTTGAATTAAGTATCTACGTTGGTGGGCTGTTTTGGACGATCGACAGAGCAAAAACGACTATAAAACCAAGTTCAAGGCCACCGACCCCTTACGTCTTTCCATACCGCAGTATTCATTCTCTATTGCCTATTTCTTCTTCTTCAATCTCCTTTTTCTTTTTGTTTAACTCGTTCTGACATTACATTTATTAGCCGCATCGTGTTCCAAGTACCCACCCTCGCACAAATGTGGAATTTCGTACGACATTCACGCAATAGATGCGTAAGGCTCGATGCGTTCAATACAACATTACATCGATACGATATACATCTTTGTTATCTTAAACTCTTTTCCAGCTCCCATCCAAAGCATAAAAGCTTTCTTAGAACTAAAGCTCTCGAGACACTTTTTACGGCTCTACTTCATCGATCTATGGAGCTTAAATATATTTTATTATGTTATTATGTCCTTCCGTCCTTTTCCAATAATGTTATATCCATAACAATTTTATTTAGGAAAATGTTAATAAACCTTTTGACATAAATCTATTACATGACTCATTTCATTAAGAAAATTTTTTAACAGCACGCTCCTTACTGATTTTTTTGGAACATTTAAAATTGTAGAAATATTTTCTCTATAAATATTTAAATTCTTTGAAGAATTGAGCTCTTAATGAATTGATAAATTATTAGCTTTTTGATGAAAATGAAATTTCATTATCAAAAAAGGTCGTTAGCCAGCCGAAATTAAAATAGATTTTCTAGTCTTACCTACAATTGTAAAATTTTATTGAATTCATGACCCATTTTCATTCCTTGAAAATTGTGATATCATGATATCTTAAACGTTAAATGCATAAAATTTTCTAAATAATTATTTTTTTTATATAGTTTTTGAATTTTTAAGTTTAGAATTTAGAAGAGCTCAAAAATAAACCAATTAAAAGAATATCGAGCTCAAAAAAATGCGAAGTTCCGGAGATGATCTGCAGGTCAACCGCTTTTCAGGCTTTTTATCAAAAACCAATTTCGACTTTCTTTTTTTTGTCCAAATACGGATAAATAAAAAATGTCAGTCTGCTATTGTTATTTTAAAGTTAATTTCATAGCTTCTACCTATGTATTCAGACCAGTAGATTTCAGATATTTTACTCTTACATTTATATATTCATAAAATTTTTGTTTTAACAATATCAAAATGATATTCTGATGAAACAACATTCATAAAAAATTTGTGATTATTCTAAATAAGACATGATTCATAAAGTGTTCACGTGAATTTCTACTTCATCCAAAGTAACTTCAATCTGTGTATATTTTATGAAATACCTTTTACAGATGATACCTAAGTTATTTTCTTAAAATGTTTATAATTTTGAAAATCACAAAAATTTTTTCATCATTCTGTTTTAAGTTACAATAGGGTAGAAGTACCGTTTGTGGCCAGTGTACCTTTTTTGGCCACTTTATTTTCAAATTATTGTATAAATATTTTTGTAAACGCAAGACTTGATGAATTCAATTCGTTTAAATGTACTAATTCATAAATTCTATAAAAATTCTACTTGAATAGTTAAATTTTTTACAAATTAACTAAAATATCAAGTGGCCAAAAATGGTCCTAAGATGGCCAAAACTGGAACCTCTACCCTAGATATAGGTCGTTGTAACAATTAATAGTACTCTTTTTATACTTCGCACTTATTGGTTTTTTTTAATTTCTTTTGAAATATATTAAAGTTTTGGAGGTACATAGGCATCATCTTCTACATACATAAAAAAAAAAATGATAATTGTTTATGGTAATTGCGTTGTGTCTGACAATTGTGAGGATTCAAGATTCTTAAAAGTTTAAAGGTCAAGTTTTTAAATTAATTTTATGTATTGAGATATTTTTTAATTAAAATTAAAATTTGTTAATAATTTAGTTTATAATTAAAAGATTGAAAAAAATAAATTTTTCAAAACGAAGTAATTTCTAAAAATCAAATCTCATAATTGAAAATAAATTTTAACTGAAAAGAATATTATGAAATAGAGTATGTATCGATAAAAATCGAATACTTACTAGTACGTAAGAAAAAGGCTGACTCGTGTTATGTATCTCAGTAAATCGCAAATTCGTTATTCCCACCCTCGCTTCGTGTATTTTTTATCTTCTTTCATTCGGTTGATTTTATTCTCACGCAGTCTGCTCTACTATACAGCTTATATGTCTCTTATATATTAACGTTACCGTTGTGTCACATATAACAGAGGGAATATAATACCGGGACGATCGTACAGTCGCGCGCGGTCCGCCGAGCCATAAACATCAAATAAGTCGCGATAAAAAATACGCGTGCGCGATAATACGATCACGCTTTTTGAGCTTTAACTAATTCGTCCTGTATTTAATCCGATCCTTTTTGTTATTCATTACCATTTATTACTACCTCGATACAAAAATAAACAATTACTGTTAATATAATTATATATAATCTAAATAAACACTTGAAGCTTTAAACCAAAAGAACATTTATTAACAAAATAAACAGTAAAGGGTGAATCAAATAAACTTGTGAAACATTTATTACTTTTAATTAAAATAATAAAACACGGATTCAATACAGGGATGTATGATAATACGGCCATGGACGCTTGGATTTATGATGTGGTATGTCTCGTGATAATAAAATATTTATAATAATCTGAAAAATTTTTAAATTTCATTTTTTTAATCTTTTTATTTATAACTGATAAAATTTTCTTTTCACTCGTCTCAAATATTAATTCATTTGATTTTAAATGTTAATCTAACAATGAACGTCAAAACAGACAGCTATTTTTTTCTTTACTTATCTTAAAAAAAATTTTACAATTTTTTTTAAGTTTTTATAATAATTCTTATTGATTTGTATTTTATTTCTAATGACAAAAGTATCACATATTAAAAAAGAAAAAGTTTAATTTATAATTTTTGGTCTGAGAATCAAATTTACTTGATCCAAATTCAAAAAATTTCATCCTGAATCACAGAAAAGAATCCTTGATTAAAAGTAAAATTTATCTAACTGAAAAACAATTTCTTCGTTTAAAAAATATACTGCTCTCTTTAGTATTTCTTCTTTTCAGTGCAATTTGTTTTTTTCTCAGTGTACATGTTAGTGATATAATTATTTTGTAAGGAATTTTGCAGAAAATGTTCGTAAAAAATCTAATATAATTTATTATAAAAATCAATAAATGAAAAATTAAACAACATAAGTATCAAGTAACAAAAAAAAAATATTTTATTTACCTGAAACGAATATAGAAACATGATTATCAAGTCGAAAAATTTGAATCAAATAGCACAAACAATTAGTTCATTACTTGATGTATTTAATTTAACCCTTCTTACTCTATGAAAAATTTACCGGTTTCATGATATAACACTATACAGAAAAAAAGAAAGTCTTGAGTCAAGCGTAAATTTTCTTAAATGAAGAAAATCTTAAGGAAGATTGAAAATTTCTTGAATGAAGTTAAATTTTTTTAAGCCAAGAAAATTTTTTCTTGCTCCAAAATAACTTCGGTCTTCCTTATAATTTTCTTGGTTCAAGAAATTTTTTTTTTCTGTGTATAATTATTTGTTTTAGACATCTTCTGTAAACATACAAAATAAATCAATTAAAATGATTGATTAATAGTTCTAATTCAATTCGGTTGGTTAGAAATATTTAAGTCATTAATGACTGGTTTGAGCAAAACACACAAAATAATATTACACACACGGGAACGCCTTATTCTCTGAATTCCACTGTACAGTTTAGTTTTCAAGGCGCAGGATAAAAAAAAGCTTGCTTATTTTTTGAAGATTGCGATGAGCTCACTCTACTGAAGTGAAAAAAAAATTTTTTTTCTGGTTTCTTTTTTTACGTTTCGCTGCATTCATCAGTTGCGGTTATTTTTTGACTTTGACTACACACTTAATTATAAATAACATTCAATATATACATACATATTTTGTCTAACAGCCTTCAGAAAAATATACATACTGGTATACTTAATTAATAAATTGCTAAATTTTTTTTATTATTATTGAAAACGTGATAAAACTTGATAAAAAGTTTCTAGCAAAGCGCTATAAAAACTCTTGTTTTTTTAGTAAAACATCTAAGATTTTCCCAATTTTTGTAAATCTTTACTTTTAGCACACTAGTCAAATGTGTCCTATTATTTAATGAAACATCTACAAATAAATATTTCATAAACTTTAATATTGTACACAATATATATTTATGTAATATATATTAAGATAAAAAATGTTAATTAGTTCAAGTTGTTAATTCAAGATCATTTTCTTTATATCCTAAGATTATATTAAAACATTGAACAGTATGGACAACTGTTATCCAACTGTCTTACATTACAGAACTTTAATTAAATTATAAAATATAAATATTAATTAACAACTTTAAAAATTACTTTGTTGATCGAAAAAATAGAAATATCTATATTTACGATAAAACTTTTATTAACTTTCAAACTATTTTATCTAAAAATAATTTTCACTTGTAAATAACATATTAAATTATGAAATATAAAAATGAATTAATAATAATTGTATTCAACCAAAATAAGCTAACAATCCTTTGAATTAACATATAAAACTAAAATAACAAAAAAAAAAAGTAAAACGTAAAAAAACTTCATATTCATCTCATATGTCTGAATCGATAATCAATGCTCCAGTCTCGTCTACAAGGCTCGCATAAATAATTCCTCTGCTATCTCGAAGAAATAAAGTAGAAAACTCTATGCTGGAATAAACTTGGCCATTCCATTTATTTATTTACTTATTTTAATTTATTTATATTTTTGTTTTTCGATCAAGAAAAAAAGATATGTGATGAATGATATTAGTAAAATTAAACGTGAATATGGATATCGAATTAAAATTTTACATTTTATATGAATATCATTTTAATTTGAAATTTTGTATGAGTTTTCTGGGATGATTTTTTAAAATGTGTATACATATGTGTAGGGGGGACACCGGGTGCAACATGAGACACGGTACTAGACAGTCGTATCATCATCTAAAATATAAAATTCGTAATTAAACTGGTTAGCTTAGTATCAAAACTTATCGATAAAAATCGATCCTGATTTCTTATTAGTTAGGATGGGAGCAATTTAAATTTCTATTATATCAATTAAATATAATTAATATTTTAATCACATCTAAACAGATTTAACTCGTGTTAGAGTAGTAGACACGCAAAAATTTTTTTTTAATTTTGACTCCAGTATTTTTTCAAAAAATATAATAAACCTAATTTAACAAACATTTGATCATTTTTAGAATTTTTTAAACAAATAATAAATTGTTATGAAAAATTTTTCACATGCAGGAATTTAAAAAGTAATAATAATACTTTATTTAGCTTAGAGCTATTTACAACTTCTTTTCATAAAAACTATTAATAGAAATGTAAAAAAAAAAACTTTTTTTAGTACTTATTCATTCGTTAAACAAAACCAAAAGTGATTAGATGTCCATTGATTCCAGTATAATAAAAAGTATTACATCGAAGTTATATATTTTATAACTTTGATTCCTCGAATAAAAGACCCGTCGTAGTCAGCCACAGATATTTTGCGTATCGTAACTGTGCAAAAATTTTTTTATACATTTTTTAGGTATTTTAGTAGATATTTATATAAATAGGAAGATTTAAAATGTATACTATAATGTAATGTAGTATAAACAATTTTATATTCAAGTGTATGTAATGGTTACTGGGCGAGGTAGGCGTCGCCATGCGGGGGGAGTCAAGTTTAAGGCCACGAGACGTCGGTGACGTCACTCTCCACAGCCGGGCCAGCCCTAACCTTGGACACTATGTAACCAGGCAAATTCTCCAATCCAATGTTTTCGAGTGGAGTGCCATCGTATCGTCTGACTTAAACTTGTCTCAACACATAACAATATAATTTTATTAAATCTTTACAGCCTTTCTTGTTTTTCTCATTCTTGTTTTTTTTTTAATTTATTTATTTCTTTTTTTTTTTATTTTATCTACACTTGTAGATTTTTTTTTAAATCTCGAATTGAAAATCTGGTTTCAGGATGCGATTAACATGCTCACGTGAGTTAGTACTCTATTGAATTGCATTTAACTCTGCTCAGTGTTTTCATCAGATGACTACTTGATGCATAATATTCATGACTCAAAGCAGATTTGAATTTGATACTTATTTTAAATAAAATATAAATATCCTTTAAAAAAAGATATAGATAACAACATAACATTTAAATTTAAATGTTTGTTAAAAAAACAATAATTTTATACTTACACTTGAGTATTGAGTTGCCGAATTTTTTAAGCTGACCTCGGACAACAAGACTTGTCAGTAGACTTTAATTGCGTAATATAATATGATACATTGGTTTTAAAAATTAACAAAAAAATTTTCTTTACAGTTTATTGCTGCAACCTAATTTTGCGATAGAGCACTTGTAGTTGATAGGCGACCCCCAGTTGTGTCTTTATACTTGTGCATGAACAGAGTAACAATCTAGTAATTGAGCTAATACACGAACATTACTAATATAACTTACTGAGCTGCAATATTATAGTTTATAGTTGCATGTGGCTTACTCTTCGTTTATATACACAATAATAATATAATATAATATAATCTAAGAACAATTTTTATCTCTATTACAAATATGTGTTTTATATACAACTAATTATATAGCTAATTTTAACGGAGCATTAAAATTTATTTTTAAATAATAAATCTTAGTAACTATTTATTTATTTTTTTATTTTGCATAATAGTAAACTGAGTATCATAAATTTTATTTATGACAAAATTAAGAGAGTAAAATTAAATTTATAGTTTGTAGTTGGTTTTATATGTCTAGTAGAGTAGGCATTTCTTTAGTCAGACTTGAGAAATTTTTAGTTGACTGTTATTATTATTATTGTTGTTATTATTATTATTATTATTATTATTATAAATAATTAATTGTGACATAATGAAAATTCATAATATTGTTTTTATTCATCCGATTTTTTATTTAACTTTCTTTGTTTACTTTTCATTTTTAATGTCTGTCGGAATACATAACTTAACGGTTGTATTAAATTTGACGTAACGGTTTCATTTTCACTGAATAAAAAGTAAATAAAAACATATTACTATTTAAAAAAAAAAAAATTAATCGGTTTCAAACAATAAGAGAATGTGACGCACATTCACATGTATATGTATATTTTTTTATCGATCGAGGTACGCGGTGTTTTTCGGGAATATAAAAAACGTCGGAGGAGGGTTGTAATGGTCAGGGTCATCGGATGAAATAATATTAAGCTTTGAAACGTTTTTTTTTTTTTTGAGTAAATATAAATAAAAAACACTTAACATTTAAATTGTAGGGGAGTTTTTTTAACTAGTGAATATTATTTTGTCAACAGCTCAGAATATTTTTTTTTTACACATTTATTTTTCTTTATTGATTAAGTGCTAAAATTTGTTCTATTTGATAAAAGATGCACTTGGTAACGGATAACGTATAAGTTAAATTGCGATAAGCCGCTGAGCGAGGTCAGGCACCCTCATAGATAAGAAAATCCTTAAAAAATTAATTTAATTTAAAAAATTTGTTTATTCATTGTTTATCGATGTTTTGGTAAACTATATTGAATAATCTTGGGGATTGGAAATAATTATCCATTAAGCTTACTTGAATTTAGCCGATTTTCGCGTCTTAAGTATACATACCGGTAAAATGACAAAAATTATTTTAATTCATTAAAATTTTTTCATCCGCTATTCAAGCAAACCGCAAATTTTGATACAGCGATCACTGGAAGCATAAGATTCATGTGCACATACTACAAACTCATCCTTAAAGCCTCAGGCCGCCATCAGTTTCATCAATAAATTTTTTTTCCTTCATCAACTTTGATTGCCGCGTAGCAAAAAATGTCCGTCAAATTAATATTTACAGTCTACCATAAAATTATTATTTACAAAAAGTTAAGTTAAATAATTTATCTTTTCAATCAGTATGTTATTTGACATTTTAATTTATTTGAAAATAATAACGACGATTTGATTACTATAATAAAAATTGAATAATACTAGCGATGGACATGAAATATTGATAGCACAATAAAAATATTTATTATTATTATTATTATTATTATTATTATTATTATTATTATTATTCAAATGTTTGATTTAATTTATAATTGTTATTAGAATAATGAAAAGCAATTATCAGTAAAATTTTTTATTTCGATTGGTCCTACAAGGATCACTAAAAAATTCTTAAAAAAAAAAAAGATTCGCAGTGGTAGATTTCAAGGCTGATGCCGTTGCGGCCTAACGTCGACGTCGGACATTTCCGTCGACGATCGGAGTCTAAAATTGCAATGGCGCGTCAGGCCTGGCCTTCGCGATTCTACAGCTCGTTCTCTCAGAAAAGCCAAGTTCAAGGCCGACAAGACCAAGTCTCTGTACGTCACTTATGTATAGAAAATCTTTCTTCCTTCTTTTATCATCTTATTATGTTATTTTGTAATCAGTTTTATTATTTTTTTACTTTTCACAACATAAGCGCCTTTTGTCTTTCTTACTTTACTATTAACCACTCTCTTCATAGTAAAGATCTTACTCAATAGAAAAGATCTGTATTATTTTTACAGATAACAAAAAGCTTTTGCAAAAAATCATAACATGTAATATCGGGTAAGGATCGAATGACCGAATAAAACTACCCGGGAGACTGCCGAATCTTACGCAACCCCACCCGTTATTTGCGATTCTTTCTAGAAAACTTTTAAAAATAGTCATTTAAAAAAACATTTAAAATTAAAAGTTTGTAAAATTTGTTACAAGCATTTGAAATTCTTCTATTTATTTTAAAATACCATCATTGAATAGGAGAGTTTATATAATCATTTTTTTAATCATGAAATTCTTCTTTAACTATAGTTATCCGATTAGTAGCGATCTTAGTGAAGATCAGAAAAATAATTTGATAAACGGTCGACCCTGTAGGCCATTCTGGTACTTCTCACTATTATATATTCGAGTTACATAAAATTTATGCTAAAGTTATTTTAAATAAACACATTTTCCGAAATCTTTCTACAATGATATTTATTAAATGAGTCGACCAAATCCGATGCGGTTTGCAGCATCCAATGCAGTTTTTTCATCCAAATAAAAAATTTTTAATTATGATATTGAGTCGAATTGGTCCAAATTCATACAAAATATAACTCTTTCAATTGATACAAATCGCTTCCCGATAGGTCAAGATATGGTAGGTTTCCACTCACACAACTTTTTTACATATGAATAATCACATAACACTGAAGTTGACAGATATTAAAAATTTTTTTAGAATTTTATAGCAATTAAATTTAAATAAAAAGTTTCACATGTGAAAATTAATAAAAATTATAAGTGAAAATTTTTAGATGCATTTTTTTATTGTAATTAATTTGTTAAAAAAATTTTTTAAATTGACAGCTGACCGCTAACTTCAGTATCATATAATCACTCCCATTTTCAAACTGATTATACTGCTATTTTATTTTGGTTTTTAAAAATGTATAACTCATGAATTTTTAAAGATTAAGGACTAAAAATTTACACACGAGTTTCTCTTGCTATGTATTACAACTTTTCAAAAAATTAGCTAAATGAAGAATATGATTCTTAAAATTCGTCGATTTCATATGAAATGATCTATTTATTTATGTTTAGATAAATTATTCTTTGCATAGATAAGAAACGGATAATATTTCGATTGTGCAAATAAATAAAAAATATCTATTGAATTTTCAACAATGAATTTTTTTATGATTATATTATAACATAAAAATTTGTTAGCAGTGTTTCAACTTAACACAAAAAATTACGTCAATAAAAGTAGAGATATAATTAATATTATTTAATCGCTTAATTTTTTCGAGGTTACAGACATGCAATTTAACATGTTAACCTTCGATCATGAAATTAAATGATTCAGCCTTAAAATCTGTAGAGTTCAAGGGTAACTGGAGTTATTTCTTCTCCCTTTTCGTCATTTGTTTCTAAAACTGTGATTCAACATAATATAAATGCACATGTTTATATTTACTTCGGTCTTTCTATAACTACATAATTGATGTGTCTTGGAATAATTATTCTATAATTGCTTCAAGTTTTATCTTTTATCTTCATTTTTCTATTCTTCTAAAAAGCTTTACTTGATAGTTAAGGGGACAAGTTGTTGTGAAATGGCAAAAAAAAATAGAGACAGAGAAAAAAAAATAATAAGAACAAGCGAAAAAAATTCTTGGTAGTCAGTTCTAAAAATGCTTTACTTGCCTCGAACTTAAAAATAGTAACCGTAAAAAAAGTGCAATCTTTTCTCAAGATTTTAACTTTAAACTTAGACACGAAAAAAATTTTCGTCCTTATCGTGTTTTATGCGTTTTGATTTTTATTTATACGTATTTATTTATTGTTTCTTTTCATTGAATAAAATAATATGCAACAACGAATACATATCACTCTTGATAAGATAAAAATAAATAATACAAATAATAATTTTTTATTTTCGATAAGATAATTTAATGTATATTAAAATTAATATATAGAGATATTTTTTATAATCATGACAATATTTTTTTTACAATTATTTTTATAGGTCTGCATGATGTCCGGCAATACTACTGATACTATGATTCCAAACAATAGAACAGTACCGAATATAAAGCAGGAAATTGAGAATCCAACAACGCCAACACAAAATTATCACCAAGTCTGTTCACCTAGTACAACAATTCAACATCAAGAGGTAAAGACTTTTATCATTAGCCTTGAAAATTTAATTCATGAATTAATTATTTAAGCGTTGCTAATAAATTAATCATTATATTATCATTCTTAATAAAATAATATTTTAGGTCCTTCGTGATATGGATATCACAGAATACGGTGGTGGTGGCAGTGGTGATGGAAGTGGTACGAGTCCTGGTAGTCCTGAAATGCAACATTGTTCATCAACAACACAACCAATTGGTACTCCTGAGGTTAATATAATATTTTGTTGACTTATTTATCGTAGTAATTATTATGATACCTGTACATCGATATTCGTCACGTTTACTTTAAAAAAATTATTCATTTCAATATATTAAATATTTTTTAGTATGTAAAAATAGACTCTGAGGAAAATTCAATGCTTCAGTTAAAAAATATTTATGACATTAAATTTAGCTGTTACTTCACAATTGTTTTAATTTTTTTCAACAAATAAATTATAGCAAAAAAAAATGATTAAAAAAAGGACTTGTAGAAATTTTAATAAATTAAAAATGCAATTTTTTAGAATAAATTTTTTTGTTGGAGAAAATTAAAAAATTGTCAAGTGACAGCTAACTTTAATGTCATAAAATATTTTTAGGGCTTGAGAATTTGATTATCCGATAATTGTCACTATAAATATTATTGTCTCTCGGTTTAAAAAATTTTTTTAATAAGTCTTGATTAATTGGAACTCTATATCATGTATTTATTAAAAAATTATTTATAATAATTTTAGAATCAAGAAAATTTTTTTTCAAACTTTTGCATTTTATCAGTTCGAACATACAATGTTTTTTTTTTTAAGCAAAATATTGATGTGGATAATAACGATATACATGTATTTTTTTTTGTTTTTTTTTTTTTTAGAATGGAGTCAAAGAAGAAGATATGGTACCAAGACGACTATGTCTAGTGTGCGGAGACGTAGCGAGTGGTTTTCATTATGGTGTAGCTTCATGTGAAGCGTGCAAAGCATTTTTCAAACGAACGATACAAGGTAAATTAATATCCTGTTGGGATTTATGATACTTCATGAATGTAATTTATTTCTATCAGATAGCATCATCCGTAACAGAGAAAACTAAATTTAAGAAATATTCAATAATATTTACTTTTTTTAGCAGTTTGAAGTTATTTGAATATTATATGGGTTTATTTTAGTGTAATTAATATATACTGGTGCTGTCTGGAAAAGGAGCGTGAATATAATGATAAAATAGCAAGCAATTTTACAGGAAATATTGAGTATACTTGTCCGGCAAATGGTGAGTGCGAGATCAATAAGAAAAGAAGAAAAGCATGTCAAGCATGTAGGTTCCAAAAGTGCTTAAGACAAGGAATGCTCAAAGAGGGTGTACGGTTGGATCGTGTACGTGGTGGTAGACAAAAATACCGAAGAGCCACAGATCCTTATTTACCTGTTAAAACAGTTACACTTGAAGGTAAATAATGATTTATTTTTTGAATTACTCAATAAATATTTTTTGTTTGTCTTATTTAATTTATTAAAAACATTCATGTTTGCTTTTATTTTGTGTTCAATGATTAAAATTAATAATTCATTTTTTTTCAATTTTTATTAACACCTGCATTTATGCTTATTGATAAAAAAAAAAATAAAAAATAATGGATGACATGAATAAATAACTTCATTTTTTTTTATTTATTGTTTTAAGCCAACGTAGGATTATCAGGATCTGGAGATACAAGTAAGTTCAGCCTCTTCTACACACATGATTGCATGCTATCATCCGTCATTATTATTTGTTCTGCATCGTTATTATTATCATTCTTATTATTTTTATTATTATCAATAATGTTGTTTATTTGTAATTTTAACTTTGCATAATTATTTTCAATACTAATCTTCATTATTAATAAACTCACACTCATACATCAATTTTTTCTTTTCATTTTTTCATTTTATCAATTCTTATTAATTAACATAAATTACTTTATAACTATTGTTATTAATTGGTTTCATTAATTATAGATAATAAAATGATTGAAGCGCTCGTGGCATGTGAACCGGACACTTTACAGGTGTTTACTGCAACTACGCCTACACTTGACACTGACCAACGAGTACTTGGTCAACTGTCCGATCTTTATGATCGTGAACTTGTTGGTATTATTGGTAAGTTTTTTTTTTTTTTTGTATTATCAGTTGTTATTATCATCGATATAAATTTAATAATTTTTATTTTAAAATATAGGATGGGCCAAACAAATTCCCGGTTTTAGTAGTATTGCATTAAATGATCAAATGCGTCTTCTGCAAAGTACGTGGGCAGAAATATTGACATTTAGTTTAGCGTGGAGGAGTATGCCGAATACAGGACGTTTGAGATTCGCACAGGATTTTACATTAGATGAAAGGCTTGCTCGTGAGTCACATTGCACTGATCTTTATAATCATGTA
The DNA here is from genome assembly GCA_000956155.1 of Cotesia vestalis. NCBI lineage: Eukaryota > Metazoa > Arthropoda > Insecta > Hymenoptera > Braconidae > Cotesia > Cotesia vestalis. The sequence goes on along the minus strand of JZSA01001840.1, from coordinate 85,132 downwards.
AGTATGTTCTTTTCTGGGGAAAAAAATGAATAATAATAGTAATAATATGAAAAAATCGCAGGTATTTGGAATTAATAAATGACAAATTAAAAAATCATATTATTGTTATTATTGCGACGTTTCGACTCTTTATCGAGTCTTCATCAGGCTCATAACTTATACATGAAAGTAGTCAAGCAAAATAATGTATGTTCAAAAATTGTTTATCTGAAAACATTGTAAAAAAACATGTAATTAAAAATTTTTTAAATTACATAAAAAGGATTGGTAACGTCACAAACCAAATTAAAACACGTGAATAATAAAAAATGTTTTAATTTAGTAATAAATGTTTTAATTTAAAAAATTTTTAATTAGTTACAAAAAGAAAAATAGGATGTGTTCTCAGATAAACAATTTTTTAACATACATTATTTTGCTTGACTACTTTCATGTACTGGTTATGAGCCTGATGAAGACTCAATAAAGAGTCGAAACGTCGCAATAATAACAATAACATGATTTTTTAATTTGTCATTTATTGATCTCAACTACCTGCAATTTTTTCATATTATTTTATAATTTTTTGATGCGATAGATAATGGAAATAATAGTAATAATAATAAATGAAATTTTAGTGCATCCAGGTTGTTGAAAGAATTCAAAAATTAAGCCTGTCGAGAGAAGAATTTTTTATTTTAAAAGCATTGATACTGACCAATAGTGATGTAAGACTAGATGAGCCTCAAACATTGTATCGTTTACGTGATGCTATTTTAACAGCATTATCTGACTTGGTATCAACAGTACGGCAGGGTCAAGCAGTACGTGCTACACAAAATATGTTTTTAATATTACCAAGTTTACGGCAAGCTGACAATATTGTAAGAAGATTTTGGTCAAGTGTTTATAGAACCGGTAAAGTACCGATGAATAAGCTCTTTGTTGAAATGCTAGAACCTTCTGCTTATCGATGAGACAACGTGAGCTCGATCGACCTTGAAATTGAGATGCGAAGGCCGATCGACGTGGAAACAGCACCAACAGTTCAGCTGTTGTGATTTATTCTATTTGTACAGAGAAATGAATTGTGATGGAGTTACATTATGAAGAATTACGTCAGGGATATATATTAACTAATAACGTATAACATACGTTTTGAACAATGTTCAAATATTGATTGCAAACGTTTATATACAGTCATTACGACAAGTTAGTGAGAGAAATGTATGCTGTTAGATTCTAGTGCTTCGACCTTTATTATTAATTTTAATATTATTACTACTACTGACTAGATATAATTAATAATGTGCATATATTTAATCATTAGAAAATTCATGTTAATAATCAAAACTACAACTGGCACATTTAGTTCATTATTCCAATAATTACTAATTAATTCTTACGCAATTGCAAATGTAGGAATGGTAGTTGTGCAATAAAAAATATTAGCAGTGGTCAAGGCATGTTTAAAAAAAGTAAATACAATTTTAATATTTTTTTGTCAGGTACCCCATTTACAGGTACATAAAAATAAAATGTAACCATTATTAATTAGTCATTAATGGTGATAATGACAAAATTGTCGCCAAATAATTTTTTAATCGTGAATTTTAAATAATTGTGTAAAGTCAATGGCATGTCGAAGCACTGAATATAAATAGTTATTTGTAGAAATGTACAAAAATGGTTTAAAGTGATACAAAAAATGATGTCGGTATGAATTGATGAATAATGAAAATAAAATATTAAAGAATGGCAGGAACGTTCTGTAAAAAAAAAATTAAAATGGTTACCGATAGAATTATAATTTTTTTTTTTCTGTAAATTTAATTGATAAGTTAAGAGTCAACATATGATTCTTCGGTATGATCAAGTTTATATAAGTAGTTTGATAGCATGATATTAATAATTGATAAAATAGTGGTATTGTCGTTAATAAATATAATAAAATATTAGTAATTATGATTACAAATAAAGGGATAAGAAAATATAAATAGTAATAAAATAAATGATAACGGTTGTTATGTGATCGCTCAGAATCGCACACATTTGCCATGAAGGGCATAAAAGAGTTCATTCAGGGATCTTTAAATATAATGTCTAGTTATTATTGTTATAAAGAAATAATAAAAATAAACACACAAATGAAAACTTGAATGGAAGATTCGTATTACATATATATTTTAATACGATAGTAATTTTTTTGAAAAATTAATAATCAAACTTTTGGCTGTAAGAGTGCAATATAAATTTATTGACATTCATTAAAATTATTATTTAAACCTGATAATATATTTTTTATTATCCATTTTAATTTGCTACACAATTAATTATTTGCATGATGTAATGCAAAGTTATATTTATATTCATATAGTTTTCTTTATTAATGAATTATATATGACTAGGTTATTTGAATGGTCAATATTGAGTAATTAACCACATGGTAGACTTGTGTGTTTGTTATGTCCAGAGTTAAGAGCAAGAAATAAATTAAATTTTTAGTGATATAAATGGCAATGAAATAAAATACGACTGTTGAGCCACGGCGAATAAAAAATGAACTAAGATTAATAATCAATTGGCATTTTTTAACTCTTTCAATATTTTTTTTTTGCTTATATATTCAGTAAAAATTAAAAAATCAAAATTTTATTCTATCATTTTTTTCATCATTTTCTTCCATCATTTTTACATCTACAAATCATAAATATTAATAGTAATATGTTTTAGTTTATTTTCTGTAAAATTAATTTTCCGAAGCTGAGACGCTTCTCTATTGAACTGTGATATTCGCGTTACTGCATAGTGCATAAAACATAAATAATACTGTGCTCACAGGTTATTTTTAATAATTATTGTTGCAGATAGTCATAAAATCAACGTACATCGTTGAGTCAGTCTCATTTACAATACGCTTCAAGAATTCACTAAAAACGTACATAAGCCAATTTGTTTGAGAAGTCATTAATTACTCATATTTACGTATTTAACAATAACGTAAAATTTATTTTAAATAATCATTAAAAATAATAATACTGATACTTTTATTTAAGAATTATTTCATTCATTTTTTTTTTTTTTTAATATTTTCATAAGCTTTATTTTTAGATACTTCTTTACTTTAAGCGAAAGTTTGTCGTGACAGTAGCATTGTAGTCTCAGGGTTTCATACAAATGAACGAACAAATAAGTAAATAAATCTATAAATGAATAAACAAATAAATAACAACTATTAAATGTATAAATATATATACTAATAAATAGTTACTAACTATGAAAATCGAATATTTTTGTATGAATTGATGATTAGTTATAAATATTAAAAATAAATTGTACATTCTTTCATTAATCTCTTGTTTTTGAAACAAAAAATCGTATTTATTTCATTCAACAACGTAATGTTATTAATTATTATATTTATGAAATTGCCACTACGTGTTCGATTTAGTTATTCTTCTATGACGTTATTTTTACTTTAGTTTATTTCTTCACAAACAACAGATAAAATTTTTATTTACTTTCATAATTATTTAAAAACGCTGATGATTACAAAAACTGTTTATTGAAATGAACTTCGTTAGTAGGCTAATTGAGACGTTAATTTTCAAAAAAAATTTTAATTGTAAAAAAAATAATTATATATTATTATAATAATAAATATTATTTTGTCTGCTTATTGCCACTGTCTTGAAGTGTTCTTCGAATTATTTTCAGAAAATCAGCAAAATTTTACCCGTGATAATACAAGATCAAATTTATGGTGAAGTTGATAAAAAATTCTACAATAATTCTATAATGAAAAACAATAAAAAAATAAAAAAAAAACATAATCATAAGTCTCACTTCGGAAATAATAGTAACTATTATTGAAATAAACAAATAATTATTGTTACAAAAAAATAAAGTAAAAAGGGTTAATGAATGATGAAGTAGTTGTACTATAATTATATTATAGAAATCTATGAGTAATTTTTATATACCCAGATTACAAAATGAAATGACAAACTAATATTTAAAAAAAAGGAAAGGAACATGCAATTGATTCCAATGATTTACTTTAAGTAAAAATAAGTGAGAAAGAAATGCATAATATATAATGATTGTACAGAAAAATTAAAATTTTGAATGTTCATTTGCACATTTTATGTACAATCATAATCGACGATATTTATTGCGCAAATATCTTCAGGAAAAAAATTTGAGCAAATCATTAATGTGAGAAATAATAAAAAAAATATAAAATCAATATTTATTGTTTCATTAACACTAACCATTTATTAATTACCAATTAATATTAATTATCAATTATCATGATGGTTGTAATGTTTTATTTGGACTATCTTATCTATTCTAATTGTTTTTATCACCAAAAAAGAAAAGGTGCAAAGCACATTTGTAATAATTGAAATCTAAAATTTTACAACAAAGTTCAGATTTATTTTAAAAAAAGCAGCATATGATAGAAATATGATTTAATTTCCCTTCCAATGTAGAAAAACTTAATTTAAAAATGTTGTAACCGATAAAATTGAGAACATTAATTTTTCCACTGGACAGATTCATTATCTCACTTACATTTAAGTTTAATCTCATTTAAACTTTAAAGAAAATTGTTTTATAAGAATTTTATGAATTCAAAGTATTTTTGAAATTGCTGAGTTAAATTTCATCATTATTAATTTTTATTATTTCTAGCATGTTAATTTTTATAAATACTGTTGTTACGACAAAATACAAATTTTAATCAGATATGTATTCTTTCATCAATTTTACGTAATGAAAAAATTTTTTTTCTAATCTATATACATATAGAAGACTTTCTATAAATATAGTCACTCATTACGATATCTCTGGAACTATAAGACTTAGAGACTTAAAATTTGGCAGGAATATTTCTTTCGCCGAGTAGAGGTCAGCTAAGAACGAATTTTACAAAATTCTACCCACAAGGGGGGTTTCGGGGGCGTTAACAATGAAAAATTCCCGTTTTTAAACTATAGCTCCCATCGACTCCAAATTTGGTAGGAATCTTTTGAAAGAGATGTAGAAATAATCTTTAAACGAATTTTACGATATCTCACCTCACAGAGGGTTGCGAGGGTGGGTATTAACAATCAAAATTTTTAATTTTCAAGCTATAGCTCCTACATACTCCAAATGTTGTAAGGATTTTCTGTAAGTGATGAAAAAATAATTTATGAACGAATTTTACGATATTCTACCCCAAAGAGAATTGTGGGAGTCGTTAATAATGAAAAATTCCCGTTTTTGAGCTGTAGCTCCTATCGACTCCAAATTTGGTAGGGATCTTCTGTAAGAGATGTAGAAAAAGTCTATTGGCAAATTTTACGATCGCTCATCTCACAGGGCTTTGCGAAGGTGGGTGTTAACATTAAAAATTTTTAATTTCCAAGCTATAGTTCCTATAGACTCTAAATTCTCATTTCAAATTTTTTTCTTTGTGTCAATTATTTTTCATTTTTGAAAAAAAGCCACGCAAACATTATAATGTTTGCACATTGAAAGTTACAATGAATATTAGCTGGAATAATTACATGGATAAAAGGTATATGTTAATTCGATAAAATTTGGAATTTGTGAAAGTCAAAACAATACTCTAATTAAATTTCAAGTTTAGATCTAAAAATACAATTCTATAAGATGTCCAGCGAAGCGGGCGGGTAACAGCTAGTATTCTATAAGCATACTATTAAAATGCAACAGGGAAAACTGAATAATTTATTCTATCCATACGAGCCAAAAACCAGTAAGATTAATTTTTATAAAAAATTACTTTTAGAGTGGAAAATAGAAAAAACTGTAGGTGAAAATTTTTCATGAATTTTTATGACTCTGAAGTTAGCAGACGCCTAAAAATTTAAAATTTTATTTAAACTAATTAATTACAATAAAAAAATGCTTCTAAAAATTTTCACTTGTAATTTTTATTAATTTTCACATGGCTGAAGTTAGCGGTCAGCTGTCAATTTAAAAAATTTTTTTAACTAATTAATTACAATAAAAAAATGCTTCTAAAAATTTTCACTTGTAATTTTTATTAATTTTCACATGTGGAATTTCTCAATTAAATTTTTTTTATAATAATTGCATTATTATAAAATTTTTAAGTAATTTTTAATGTCTGTCAACTTCAGTGTCATGAAATATTGCTATTTTCTAGAATCGAATTTTCCAAGTTAATGTATAATTTAAAATTTCCCGGTCAATCTTATGCTATATTCTCGTAGTCTCATATATATACTTACTTTCTTTATTTTCATTAATTCTTTATTTTTCTAAAAGATAATTTAAATTCAATGATTGCTAAATCAATATTATTAAAATAGAAAATATTGAGATTATTTTAGAAAGTTTGAAATGTTTTATAACAGTACAAAAGTAATAAAGAATTTGATGAGTAGGGATAAATTACGGTATTTCAGAGTTTCGGAGAATGTCACGTGGCCCAGACATGCGTATTCACCGTCGAAGAACTCAAGTTCATTATTCTTTCTTATTCATCCTCCATGATCATTCGAAATCAGACGTATTTTAAAATTTTTCCTCGTTCTAAAGACTGTGAAAATGAATAACTAGTCGGATTCCGGCTTGCACGCGCAAGTGTGCCTTTACAACAAAAGTAATCATGGTGTAAGTACAATAATAATACATTAATTAACAAAAACTAACAAAATTTATTACTGAAAATTCGTGTGCTCGGGTTTAAAGTTCCGTCATGTGTCCGCCATTTTGTGTTCGTGAGTCATCGCCTCGTGTTAAAATAAACGAAATACATACATTGAGTACATATGTAATTAATAATACATATATTTATTGAGCCACTGTTTTAGCTTATCAGTAATCACTTGTCATTACTACACTGATAAGTCATTTGATGGAAATATGCGTTAAATACGATTTTTTTTAAACTAAATATTTGAAAAACCTGTGCCATTTCATGATTGCATCATTTTTTTCAATATTTTTAAATATAAATAAACACATATATACGATACGTGTAAATAAATTTGAGGGATGTTAAAATACAAATAAAAACTTATTATTGTTTTTATTATTTAAAGTATGTACTTTTACAAATTAGAAAGTTGTGTCGCGATATGTCGAAACACTTGCTGCGCAACGATTGAAGTAATGACCTGAGGCTTTAAATAAAAAAAAAAAAAAAAAAATCCTATTATTATTAATTATTAATTTCTGAAGAGAAGAGCATCAATATTCATCTTTGGATAATAGATAAAGAAGAGAATAGCTCTATTTAAATTAAGCAATAATTATTTCAATCAATTTAACGAGTTCTTGAGCTAAGAATATATATTCTTGAAAATTTTCAAAAACATAAATTCTTGTATCAAGAAAATTTTCTTAATAAAATTATTTTTTTTTCTCAGCGTAATAATTGAAATTTTATAAAAAAAATTTCAAAAGTGTCAGATCTTTTTTATTTTCAATGACAACAAAAAATTTTTCTTTTATTTCTTTTCCATTTCACGGTTAAAGATAATATTTTTTAGGTTTGTTATTTTTAAAACTATTTTCATTAATAAATTAGAGTACTCCGAAATTTCTTTAATGTTTATTTTAAATTTAAAAATAAAAAAAAAAAACATTTTAGATAAAAGACAAAAACACATAAAAATATGTGTTTATGATGGATGCGTGTTGATGAAATAACCAGTTTGAGAGAAAAAAAATTTGAGCAAAAAAATTTTACATTTTTGGTAAATAATATTTGTTCAATATTTTAATTTTATATAATTAACAATTTATGATGCTGAAATTAGCAGACATCTGATCATTTTTTAGTTTCTTTTACAAAATAAATTAGTCCTGAAAAATTGTTTAAAAAAAATTACAATTTTAGTCATCTAAAATTTCTACCAGTAGTTTTTTCTTTTAAAAAAATTAATCATTAAATTAAAATATAAAATATCAACAGAAGACTGTTAATTTCAACCTTTTAACAAATTTTATTTTACTTCCATTGAATTGTCAATAGTAAAAAATCTATCGAATTTCAAATGAAATGATGAGATAAAAGTCTAAAAAATATTTTTAAAATGTCTATTGAAGTAATCAGGACAGACGTCAAACGATTGATAAGCGGTGTTGAAATCGATTTTAATTGTCAAAACTATTAAATATCTATTATAACTTATAATGTAACTAAGAAATACTTAATTAAACTTTATAATACATGATCCATAAACTGATTAACAATACACATACAAATATTCACCATCTCGTAATAATTATTAATAATAACAGTAGAAATTTTGAAGGCAATAAATTAACTGAATAAATTTTAATCTTTTTCAGAGCCACAATGGCGTTTTTTTCGAGTTACGTCCTCGCGACGCGACAAATTTATTTTTCTCAATTATCGATACATATAGAAGAGACTTGCAATCATACCAGCAATGTCATTACACGAGAACTGGATATGGAAGGCGGAGCCGGATTCCCCTAGTGGGGCTTCAATAGGTGAAGCCGAAGACGATTGGATCTATATCGACGATCAATCCTCAACATTAGTAAACGATGTCCTTGAACCTGAATTATACGACGAAAATCCAACGCGTGCACAAGTTGCTAGCAAACTTTTAGAGCAATTGGATGAATTAGTTAAAGAAGGTAAAAATTTATTCAACCTACCTTATGCTTTTTCATAATATTGACTTTTTTTTTTTAACAAATTTTATCAAAATTTTCCATTACATTATGTACATATCTTATCAAGCATTGAGTAATCTTGTCACTGTTCAAAAACTTTCAACGTTATTAAAAATGTTTAGTTCATGATTTTTTAAATTACTTTATACGTTGAACTGTCATTAATCATACAAATGAATTTTTTTTTATGTCATTATTTCAAAGTCCTTAAAATGTTAAGGGGAGGTCTAAAGGCCGTAAACTTGAATATTTTTTTCTATCGATGAAAATAATGAACAATATTATTTAAACTTAATCAATATGCTATATTACTTAAGAAGTATACAAAAATATTCTTTACAAAATAATCTTTCAATTTATTTAAAAATAGTGCTGAAGCGTCCTAAAAAAATGGACCTTGGTTTAGTTTGGGCTCTTCCACTCATATGAAAACAAAAAACGAAAGAAATTTTTAATGATTATGAGTATAGTTATCTGTGGAGCTAAAATAAAATTTAAAAAATGTCAAAATGGCGCGTTGCCGAAATTTACATTCTGAAAATTTACGTTTTTTTAATTATTTTTTGTATTTAAAAGTAGGAAATATTCAACGTAAAAACTTCTTTCTAGTTCCACCAATAGACCATGTTATACTGAATAACATTGAGTAAAATTCGACACGAATCAGCCGAACAGTTTTTTTACCTCGGACCACGCAAGAAAAAAGTAGTTTTGAAATAAATGAGTTTAAAGTTTTTAATAATTATACGTATCCTTGTATCTGCTTCAGCGCTGACCTGCTAAATAAGCTGTAAAACTTGAATATCGTCAATATCATTACAAAAATTTAACATTATATTTTTAATAAACCATACTTTTAAAATATTAAAAAAATCGACTTTTTGAAAATTCAAGACTATCGGATCCCTTTAATAGCTACTGAATTAGATTTTTAAAATTAAATTTAAAAAACCCAATGACGATAAAGTTTTAAAAAAAAAATCGAGCAAAAAATGAAATACAATTTTAAATAATCGAAAAACTACTGATAAACAAAGTCAAATATATACAATCAATTTAAAGAGACTTAATACGTTGAGCCAATTTAAATGCTAACAGTGTTTATAAATAGTTAAACTACTTGTAGCTTTATTACAGTGATTTTAAAATCCATAAGATATTGAAGAGTGGGACAAACTGGTTAGCCTTTAGGGAACAAGTTAAGTTCCAAGGTATCGCATCGTATCGAGCGGTAATGGGAAATATATATGATACAAGTTGGGAGAAATCGGTATAACAAAGTTAAAACAGAACGGAATACGAGCCAATCCAAACTGAAGTAATGGAATAAAATCTTTTAATAATCTTTTGCGTATGTATTTGTATATGAGATACATAAGTGTGAAGGGAAAGTCCAACGATAAGTAGGAGTCAGCGACGGTAGTCTGTTAACGTTCGGGTCAACTACACACAGTCTTCTGATGATTGCAGTATACTTATTCATTTCATTCGTTCTCTTTTTATGATTCCCCTACTACTATACTTAACTTAATCACTTCGACAGCTCGTTGTCACCAAGTCAGTCATTTTAAGTCGTCATTGCTACTCACATACCTCGAGAATATTTTCTGCCTATAAAACATCAATTATTATTATTATTGTCGTCATTATAATAACAATAAAACAAAATAACCATAATAATAATAGTTATTATAGTAATATTAATAATACCAACAACAAAATAAATATACATACATATTTAATAATAATAACTTAACACTTAAACAACTAGTTGTCACGTGTCATCAGTTGTCTTTCCGCAATACACGCCTTCAAGTTTCTGCGTAAAAGACCAATCGTTTTATCAGCGTGTTCAATTTATTTGACGCTGCCTACCTAGTGTGCTGCTAGACTAATAACTCGAGTGTTTACACATTATTACCTGCGTCAATTATTTATCCAACTTAAATTTTAATTACACTTGGATGGAAGAATACACATAATTTAATTTTGAATAAATATATTCTTATCTTTAACAAAGAAAAAAAATTTTTTTAAAAACAGTGTTATAATTTCGTCGGTGTAATCTTTAAAAAATAAAAAAAAAAAAATTTAATTAACTCACTTATAAGTACTCATAATTTCTGGTTCATACGTACGACTATCAATAGTTAATCTGGTGATACTGGCATCTTCAAAAGTGATACGTGTATTTAATAAACCATCTAAATGTTGCAGTGTATTTATGTTAAACATTAGCATGCAGTTCGCGTATCTATACACGTGGAACCGGGAAATAATTGTAAATTCTCAAAAATTAGTGAAAAGACGTTGATAATATCGATATTTTCATTATTACTTTTCCAAGTTGACAAATTTTCTCGTATCACTGCCTTATTGTTATTATTATTGTTATTGTTTATACTATTATTGTTATTACTATTAAAATTAGTTTTATTTTTAATCTTGGATAACTTATTGAAAACTCAACAAACGTTTGACATAAAATTACTGAAACTACTGCTGCCGCTGCTACTGCTGTTGCTAATTAATTTTTCGAACTCTTCAATATTTACACAAATTCTATTCGAAAAACTAAAAAAAAAAATTAGCAAATATGATGGCTACTATGTGTTATAGTGGTATGTCTTATTCTTCTTCTTTTTCTTTTATTTTATATAATATAATATAATATACTGTTTTTATTTTCATAATGCAAAGATAAATCGAAAGTTGTATTTATAACTCATTCCAATTCAGAAGAATCTTTAATCGCAAAATGAAGAATTTCGTACATCACTTTCTCTCCTTTAGTCAAATTTCACTTAAAATACTCAGTAGGTTATCGACTTACAACATTTAAAATTTCAAATTTAATATAAAAATACTATTTATTATTTGACGTAAAAGCACCTTAAAAAATAATATTTTTTCTACTTATTAATGAAACAATACTATTTCAACTTACCAAAATGCTAATCAGCTCTGAGCTATTGTGAATTGACATTAATTTTGCAGTTTAAAAACTAGAAGACTAGTTTTTAATCATGTAGATTAAATGTTGCAATATAATCTATTCAATGATTATTAAAATAAAAACCTGACTCATAAATTATCACAAACGTCAATTAATACACTTGAAAAAATAAATCGAATCATTAATAAAATTAGACATTCGATATTTTTTTTTTTTTAATTACATAACAGTAAAATATGCATTTTTTTTACCTTATTTTTTTAAACATTAAATTAAAGCTTATTTGTTACTTTTAAATAGAGCCTAAAAGTTTTGACATAATTAACTAGGTTAAAAGTGATAAATATTAATTGCGTGATTATTATTGCACAAGGGGTTGCGATCTTAGTTGATAATTAGATCGATGATACATAAATATAAACAAAAACAATAAATATTAAAACTACTATTTAATCGATATTTAATAATTATAATAACAGTCATTGGCCTAGATTTTATTTTATTGTTTATTCACAAATGATAATATGATAATTATTCACTAACCCTTGCAGACAATAAAGAAATAAGTAAAATTTTCCATTATAATAATATAGTAAATTAAAAATAAAGTTTTAATATCTGTATTAGCATATATTGATAAATCATTATACAGCTTTTTATATTTTTATTTTTTCTAATGCGAGAACATTTTAACATTTATTCAACTTCTTGTAACCTTGGTACACATAGCTTTTTTTTTTTTGATTAACTAGTTAATCATAACTACAATATAATTGATATCTGTACCTTACTTTATCTATTAATTTTAGTAAGCTAGATAAACAGAATCTCTGTTAGTTTTAAATTTCACAACTTTAGCACAAATATAATAAAAAAAATAATGGCTCAAAGAAATATAAATTATTGATAATAGTGTTATCTAATTAATATAAGCTTGATGTACTTGAAGTCTCATGGACGTTGATAGTTACTTTTATTTGAATTTTTTTTTTAATTTTCTCGTTTTCCTCGATTTAAAACTAGACGCATTAATAATAATATTATTTACTTTTATGTTAATTTTATTGTAGCCATGCCACTCCCACTAATTGTCTAAGTAATAATTTTTATGATCTATCACATTTTTTACTAACACTCAAGAATATAAATTACTTTACTACAAATTATTTAAATAATAAAAAGTTAATAAATATTTATATTATTCATGGTAATAATTGATATCATTGTTTTATTATTATTTTACAGAGCCCTTACCTGGTTGGTTTGAAGATCGACCAGAATCATTGTTTGATGAATTATCAACATCAGAATGTATTCAAAACAAGCCAGTAGTTTATTCTCAACCACAGGCGCCAACAGAATCATTTTTACAAGAATGGGAAACTGTTTTTGGGAGTGTAGAATCATCATGCCAAATGATTTACCCCTCAGACAGTTCAGCTTTGACTCCGCCGCAGTCACCACCGTACATACATTCTGACTCATTGTCAGTTGATTCTCAGCAGATTCTTGTTAATTTAGATCCAACAGCTTTGTCTAATATTCAATTTATATATCCATCTATTGCTCATACTGCTGTAATTCCCCCTTCGATTAATCTCATTAATCAACAAGAACAACATCACCAACAGCAACAACAACAGGAGCAGCAACAGCAAGTGATTGAAGAAGAATCTGTTGATAAAAATGATACCTCATATCTTGGTCAAATATCTGGCGAATGGAATGCTGAAAATGTGTCATTATTACCACTAGCAGGTGATGTGGCAAGTGAATTAGCAGTTGTTGATGAATATGTTAGATCATGTGTCGAATCAATGTCACCAACAAGTCCGATAAATAGCACCGTCAGCAGCTATTTGTCCTCTGAAGATTCAGTTGATGATCCTGATTGGACTCTAGATTCATCTACCAGCAGTAGCAAGGCTAGCAGTAGGAACAGCAATTATGGCAAACGTAATCAGAAAACAACCCGAACTCGCAGTAAGCCCTATGCACGTTCGATCGATGATAAAAAGAATCGTAAGAAGGAGCAAAATAAGAATGCAGCCACGCGTTATCGTATGAAAAAGAAGCTTGAAGTTAAAGAGATTGTTAGCGAACAAGATGAGTTAGAAGAGATCAATGGTAAACTCAAGGATCAAGTTTGTGAGTTGAAGCGAGAGATCGGATACTTGAAGGGGCTTATGCGCGATTTATTTAAGGCTAAGGGTTTAATCAATTAATTCAATTGTATAATATATTCTATTTTTATTTTTTTAATCTTTAATTTTAAAACCATGTCATCTCTTGTTTACGTTGCTGGATGTCTTTTGATGTTGAAATAATAATACCGTGGTTAACATCTTGAGCTGGAAAAGCTTCTTGATTTAATTGACAATACAGTACATTGATAAGAGATTGATGCGATGATATATACTAAATTTTAAACTTGGTAATAAATATTTATTTTTAATCTTTGAGTGCATGAAAATTAATTAGTTTCACAAATCTTCAAAATTTACTTTCATTTATAGAAATGTTGAAGTTAAAATTATTAACATGAAATGAAAAACATTAAATTGTTATTCACAATAACAGCAAATAATGTAGTGTATTCAAAGATTTAGATTGTAGAAAATTAATAATTATAATCAACTTGCACGCATTCGTGTTTTCGTCGTACCTTAAAGGAGAATGTTGAGACTGTCGTCGAGTATAATGTTAATCGCAACAAGCACGATTTAATATTCGAATTGAATTGGAAAAAAAAAAATAATATAACGAATAAATAAAAAAATTAAAAAATAAAGAAACAATCTCTTCGGCTTAACCCACACATTGTGTTCGTCAGTATCAAACGTTTTGACTACTCACCGTGATGAACGTTGATACTTTCTGCAATATAATCATCCCGCCTCGATTACGAGTCTCTTCATTCCAAATTATGATTTTTATTCTTTTAAAAATAATTTTTTTCTAATTATATTATTGTATTACAAAACAATAAAGCAATGAGTTGTTAATGTAAAATTATTCATTTTTTTTATTTCTACACCTATTATTACTTCACATTAAGTTTTAAAAATCTAGTAGTATGGGAGAAATAAATTTTATCAGTTATAATCAAGTATATGAGTACGGGTGAGTCATAAACCAAATGGATAAAGAAATAGATTATACTTATTAACTTTAAAAATAAAAAATTACTGACTAAAGAAATCATTTGAGTTAATTTTTCTCTAAATAAAATATTTTTCTTATAATTTCAAGGTAACAATATCCGTTTTTTTTACATATATTCTAAAAATATAAATCACTGTTCGGTGATAATTTATTTATTTATTAAAAAAGAAATTAAATTAATTATTTTACATACTGTTTAAATAATTTCTGTAAATTGTAAATATGATAAGATATATTTTATAATTGAAAGTTTTTTACCTAGAAAAAAAATTTTTGATTTAAATATTTGATACAGTTAATAGTTATTCATAAAATATCTTTTAAATAAATTATTTTTATCTATTAACTTGGTTTGAATATTAAAATTGAAAGTTTTGGCTATGAGTATTAATAAGTTACATTTTATTGGTAATTTTCCAAATTATTCAAAGATAATAAATGTATTTTCGTTAAAAAAACTTTTAATGATATGTAGTTTAATCTCTGAAATTTTCCGCTTCATTCGATTTCAAAACACTCGAGAATTTCTATATGAAAGGATCATTCTGGTTTGTAACTTTTGAAAAAATGATTTTTCTTTTTTAAAATTTTCTGAAAGTACATATATCTGTAAGTATTGTGTTAAAATTTGCAAGCGATCGGACCACTGTAATTATATTATTTTAAGAGGTTTATGAGGATTTTCGAGTGAAAGAAAATCAAATTTTTAAACAGTCTGAAGGGATTTTGTACACTGAGTAAAAAGAGTACTACTTGAGTAAATTTTCTTGTCACAAGAATATGTATTCTTGATAATTTTCAAGAATATATTTTCTAGTCTCAAGAATTGATCAAATTAATTGTACTATTTTTTGTTTAATTCAAATGAACCTATTCATTTGTTAATCTATTAAAATTAATGCTAATGTTTTATTATCATGATAGATATTGATATTCTTTTATCCAAAAACAAAAATTTATTTTAAACGATTCTTGGGCCAAGAAATTGTTTTCTGGACAAAAAAATTTTTTTGAAGTGAAACTTCTTTAGGCGCATGAGGGTAAAATTTTTACAGATGAAACGTCACGCCGGTATGCAACGGAAGTGTCGGAAAAGAGAGAGAGAGTGATCGAGACCGATTGGGAGAGAGTAAGACAGGGCGAACGTAGCATGAGCAACTAGCCGTGGAGTGAGAGTAGGGAGCAAGCGAGTGAGAAAGATTGAGAGAAAAAGTGAGACAGAGCGAACGTCGTATCACGCATAGTGCTATGGAGTGTGAGGTGGGAGAGAGTTATAGTGAGAAAGATTGAACAAGAGAGAGAGAGAATACGGGATATCGAGAAAGAATACACGCCCTATTGGTTGTGTATTCGTTTACTAGTTAATTATTAGAACTTTAGATGGCATTTCTGTCGCATAGCGTAATATTTACAATATTATTAGGCACTTCTACAGTGAATAAACAGTAAGTGAATTTTATAAATAAAAACTTTGTGAAGAAACTTTGTGAATAAATTTGTAAGTTTTCCTGTATCAAGCAATTATTAGTTTGCGTCAGTTACCACCAGTAAGGGCGACACCGATATATAAGCAACAAAAACAAAAAATATTCAGTCCACTTCTATGGAGAAGTCTAAAATTCTACGAGTTAGAAGAAGTTATGAGGCAATCCAATCGAGTATTTTCTTCGATTCTGACAAAAATTGGTAATGGTGACCAATTAGCAAGCCAGGAAATAGAACTAATAGAATCACGATTATGTACTGTTCATGAAGCAGATACTCACTGTCCGCATGCAATACGGTTATTTAATACAAATCACGCTGTCAATGTTTATAATAAAAAAATTTTGGATGGAGCTATAGAAAAATATAACTCTACAGCTACAGATATTTACATTGGATGCACATCAACATAACAACAAGCGTTTGTACGCCAAAAATCACACAAAATGTCGATAATTGATACAGGAGGTTTACCATATGAAACAGTTTTTGTAAAAGATATATATTATATGATAACAACCAATATTGACGTCTCCGATGGTTTGGCGAATGGTGCCGTTGGAAAATTAGTTCATATCGAACGAGATGATTCAGGCCAAGTTAACTTTGTACGGCTTGAGTTTTCAGATTCACCAAAAACTGGTCAAAAAATTCGAAAAAAAGTTGCTGGACATGTTGCGGCAAATAATATAAGTCGAACTGCCGTACCAATCGGTAGACGATCATCAACAATACCACTAAATAACAATAAAACAATAAATGTGAAAAGGTCCCATTTGCCATTAGTTTGTGCTTGTGCAACAACAATTCACAAGTCTCAAGGAAGTACGTACTCCGAAATTGTCTACGAATATGATAAAAAACAGTCACAATCATTGGTATATGTTGCATTGTCTCGTGTCACAACTATCGAAGGACTACGGATTACTACAAGCAACAATGATTTGACCTTCTACCATGGACGAAGACCATCAACAACAATGATACATTTACGAGATGAATTTAGAAGACTTTCATTAAATTGTGTAAAAACGGTTGATAGTGACATGCTATATTTTATACGACAAGAACAGGGATTAACTGTATATACTCTTAATTGTCAAAGTCTTCGAAGTCATTCTCAAGACTTATTAAAAAATCAAATTATACAAGAATCTAACATCATACTTTTATCTGAAACTTGGATAAATAACTCTGAAGAAATAAGTCTAATTAATTTTGACTGTATTGTTAACTTTAAACGACCGAACGTTCGAGCAGGTGGAGTGGGTATTTATTTCAATAAAAAAAAAAACAATACGACAAATATTGTTACGCCAAACGTTACAATGACAGCAATTAATTCATCATCACAGCAACTAGTATCAACATCAATTGGTGACATTTGCATGGTGGAATGTCAAACTCTTCATGGAAGAAAAATAATTTTCGCTGCTGTATACATATCAATTAATCAAAAAATTGAAGATATAATTAGTTTCTTGCATCACCAATTACTTCCATACAGCCACGGAGGTGCTGCTATTCTCGGTAATGAGAATGATAAAATACCACTTGTTTTGGGTGGTGACTTTAACATTAATTTAGCAGTTGATGATTCCAAACCATTAATTAACTTTCTAGAAGAAAAATTTAGTCTACAGCTAAATAATAATCCAAACACACCAACTACAAATTCAGGAACGACAATAGATGCTATTTTTACAAGATATTTAGATAATGTTGAAACACGAACTTATGTTGCATATTTTACCTATCATAATGCTTTAGTCACAATAATACCAATACAAACAACGTCAAACAATGTAAATATTGAAGAAATAAATTGAAAAAATTAAATTTATAATTTACATTAATTTTCAACACTTTTTTTATTTTAATGACAATTAAATTCCTAACCTATCTTCCTTTTTCCCTTCCTCTTAATCTTGGAAATTTAAAGTTTTAGATTTGTATAAATATAAACAAGATTTATAAATTAGTTCGCCAAAGAAGTTTCACTTCTGACATGTGTACTTTGTACGCACGCATGTTTTTTTTCTTAGTGTATGGTGCCGACATCAGTGATTGACTCTAGGTAAGATTTTTTTTTCTATGGAACAAACTTTAAACGCGTCAATCTCAGAACTATGCTTTTCTGGTTTACGTATTTGATATCTCGAAAACCATTTGATCTCAATGAAATTTAAACCACATGTTCTACATAGTAGTAGCTATGACCCGAACTACAACCAAATCAAAATTATGATTTTTACTATTTTTTTAGGACTAAAAACTGGGAAAAAACAGCTCATGTTCAGTTTTTTTTTTTTAGTCTCAGTAACTATTTTGTTATTTATCAGTTACGTCAACGACATACAAACTTTTGGAGAAGCTCCGTTCACCCGTTGTTTATTTACATAAAAAATATAAGAAAAATTAGGAAAACGGTTAACCATGAAGGGCATCCCTGCAACTTCCCGCTAAATCCATACCTAGGCGCTTAAAATTGCACTGATGATGTTTTTGAGCTCTTCAAGCTCTAAAATACAATTTATGTGTTATTTTGAGCTCTCCGAGCTCAAAGAAAAAGCTTTTCTATGCTTTTGAGCTCTTCGATAGAAGTTTCATAAAACACTATTTTTTGAATTTTCAAACCGCAATAACTTTTGAATGAATCAACCGATTTTCACGCGGTTGGCAGCATTCGAGGCAGTTTTTTCAGTCTCATAACAAATCTTTGAGTTTGAATTGATTGAACTAGGAATTTCAGAGTAACTTCGAAAAAACAATTTTTTCGGTTTTCTTTTTTTCACGATATCTCTCGTACAAATCGACCAATTTTGACCGGCTTGGCAGCGATCAACGTGATTTTTTGATGTTAAAAGCTGATTAGTTTTTGGAATTGATCGGTATGGCTGTTTAAAAGTTATTCCAAAAAATGTCGGAGTTATGTTAGAACACTTGTTTCCAAATGTTTCGTAAGAGTGTATGTGAAGAGCTGAGTAAAGTTTATAAACATATATGTCGATATCTATAATGGTTTCTGTAAAAAAACATAATGAATATTTGCTTTTTTTCGAGTGCCGGAATCAGAATGATCAGAAAAATCCCTTAATTAATTTCTAAAAAGCTCAAAAATCTAAGAACTGATTGAAATATTTTTTTTTTTATTTATTTAATTTATATGCCAAGGCAATAAGCCTAATGGCAAATACAGAAATGTAACAGTTTTATTTAATCATGTAAGTATTATAATGTATATTTAAAACATTAGAAAAATAATTTTATGTTAAGTGAACAGAAAGAGAAATATCGTAATACATAAAAGGTACATAATCTAAACAATATTATACAAGGTTAATATAAATTTAAGCAAAATTTAAACAGATAAATAATAGTGTATGTAATATTCAAATGGTAAGAGGTTTGCAAACATAATAATAGATTGTCAAGAGCTTGCTTCTTTATTCATAAAAAATTCATATGCTTTATTTTTGAAAATTTGAAGTGACGATGAATTTGTAATTTCTGTTGGTAATTCCTGCCACAGACGAATAGCTGATACCAAGAATGAGTGCTCATAAACGATGGTAGAGAATTTTGGCATTTTGAACATATTATTGTTTTTTGCCACAAGTCTGCTTGATCTCCTGATATCAAGATCTTCATCTGTGAATAAGAGTCGCAAGAACTTAGGTTCACCAGTTTCCAAGATTTTATACGTCAGACAAGCCAGAAGGTACTCCCTTTTCGATTTAACACTAAGCCATTTTAGAGTGTGTCTATAAGGTGTAATATGTTCATCTCTTTTTATATTAAAAATAAATCTCATAGAGTTATTTACTATCCGTTGTAGCTTCTTATCAAGTCGTTTTGATAGGTCTAAGTAAACTACAGAACAATAATCTATAATTGGTAGAAGCGTGGTTGTGACTAGTAATTTACGGCAAGGCATGGAAAGTATGTTTTTTCTATATTTTAAGCTATTTATCGTAACATAAGCTTTGCGAGACAGTTGTGAAATGTGGGCATCCCACGAGAGGTCGTTTGAGATATGCAACCCGAGATGTTTAGCTGCGTTTACATAAGGGATGATATTTCCATCAATTTTAATTTCTGGAACCTGGCAGGCTTCAAGTAACTTAAGCTTCCGGTTGCTACCTAGAATCATCACCTTAGTCTTCTTTAAATTTATCTCAAGGCCATTTTCCTTCGCCCAGTCTGCAATAGCTTGAGCATCAGCATTTTTTTGCAAAAAAAAAATAATTTTTTTTTAATTTACAAATAGCAATATTTTTTTAATACGCTCAATTTAGAATTGCTTAACGGCATTCGATGCAGTTTTTTAAGCCCATAAATTTTTAGAAGCCTTAGAGTTGATTAGCCAAAGAATTTTTCATATATCTAAGAAAAACTAAAGAAATTTTTTTATTATTTTTATTTTTTGAATACTTTCGTAATGACGTGACTGACTGACTTCAAAATCTAACTTAATCTAAGTCTCAATGAACTCTTTAGAACGCTACATCGCTCATCTCAATTAATTGATTCGTTTTAAAGATATGTCACTCACGGCCTGACGTCGAGCCCGAAATAGTTGGAACTGTTCCCTAGGACCTCAAAACGTTGAGATATGATGGAAACTCGCATTCTAAAAATCAGACCGAAATCAGTAACGTACTACTTTTGAAAAGTTTTAATTTCCAAAGCAAGATGTTAATAATTAATGGTTTATCACTAACTGAAGAAAAATCATGTACAAGTATATATAATCACAAAATAATTTCACTTATAAAGACTATAATTTCTTCAAACAATATTTTCTCTTTTTAAAATAACGATTTATTTATACTAACGTAGATCTGCTTCAAAACTAACGGACAGGTAAAAGAAGTATAATGAATAGAATATCAATGAGTATTACTGATGATGTTAATACTCAACTTTGAAATTTTATGTAAATAAAAAAAAAAGAAATAAAAAAGTACAGCTCCATCAAACAGTATAATTTTATTTCATCGTTCTACCTGTCGGTTTTATACTGGGAATGATGTATAGTACTGCCAAAAAAGGAAAATGAAAAAGTTGTTTCTGTATACTAGACAGTGGATTTATTGGCCCACTACAGACAATTTTTTATAGGTTTTGTACTTTTCAAAATTCGATATAGATCAGATCTGAGGTATACACCTAAGAGTATTTAGTAAATATGTATTCGTTATTTTCAAAAGATCTTTCAAGCACTGATCTTTCAGGCAGTGAGAGGAATGATCTCTCAATTAACCAATTACTTATTTTTTATAAATAAAGTAGGTCAGTTACTTCTCTTTGATTGACTATTAACATTGAAGTACGAGTTAACTTCATTTATACTTATATGCTCATCGTTAGATTTTTTAAAAAATACTATCTACCTTGTTATAATGTTCACTAGCATGTAATTCCACTTGGATTTTAAGGAAATTCAGAATAATTGGTCTATGTTCAAATCTTCGACGAGATAAAAATATGATACAAGATTGTCAATTAGTTTGAGAATTGTAATTATTAGGAAATCGCTTAAATATGATTGATATAAAAATTTGCTGTCTTGAACTCAAATAATTTCATAGTTATAAACAGTAATTTTGATAAATATTAAAGTTTGTGCCAGCAGTATATTTTAATTTATCTTTCTTATGACTTTTTTTGTATTCTAGTTTTGGAAATTCAAATAAACAATACACTTATTCTTTATTCCATACAGTAAAACTTTTCAAATTTACAACAAAACTTTTATGATGATTTTTTTAAATGACATTTTAGAAAATACTCAGAAATTAACTTGACTAATTGATTTAAACCGACTCGTTGTATTAAAATGAAGAATTTACCTTTCCATTTCAGGTGAGGCCGGATGGTCCTTTTTTACAATATAAAGAAAGTAGTAAAAAGTGAGTTGATACTTACAATTCGATTGTCTGGTATTATTTTGTTTTCGAATTTTTTATAATTAAATTTTATTTAATTTCCCTAATACAAATATTTCAAATAATTGAATTATTGAAATTTATCTTGCAGTGATTCGTTTTCGAAAATTTTTTGTTTTATCTTCATCGTTTAATGTTAATTAATTAAAATAAATCGTCCAAACTCTTGACACATTTAAAATTTTTCATGGGTTTACAGTCTAAAAAAAAAAAAATTAGAAGAAAGCATGCTTTCAAATTTCGTTAAGTAGATCTATACCAACTAATGCAATGAAAACAAAAAATAACATTTATAATTCAATTTCTTTTAGAATCAATTTTAAAAAATAATACTGAAGTTAGCGATCAGCTGTCAATCTTAAAAAATTTTTTAACAAATCAATTACAATAAAAAATTGCTTCTAAAGATTATCACTTGTAATTTTTATTAATTTTCACATGTGAAACTTTTCAATTAAATTTTTTTTTAATAATTTAATTGCTACAAAATTCAAAAAAAATTTTTAATGTCTGTCAACTTCAGTGTTATTTTAAAAAACCTTTAGAGAATTTTTTTTTATCCTAAGAATTGAAATTCCTTCACTCGAACAATATTTATGAAATAAAAATGAGAGTTGAATTCAGCAGACAACTAATTTTTGAGAATTTTTAGATTAATTTTAACTTAATGGTTGTAAAAAAAATCTAAAAGATTGGACAGAAAAAACTTGTGAAAATTTCCATATGCATTTTTTTATACTAATTCTTCTGCAACAAATAAATTGTTAATAAATTATTAAAAAATTATCAGATGTCTGCTAAATTCACACTCATAAATAAAAAACGATATTTACAATGTTATTGAAGTTAGCGATCAGCTGTCAATTTTAAAAATTTTTTTAACAAATTAATTACAATAAAAAAATGCTTCTAAAAATTTTCACTTGTAATTCTTATTAATTTTCACATGTGAAACTTTTCAATTAAATTTTTTTTTAATAATTTAATTGCTACAAAATTCAAAAAAAATTTTTAATGTCTGTCAACTTCAGTGTTATTTTAAAAAACCTTTAGAGAATTTTTTTTTATCCTAAGAATTGAAATTCCTTCACTCGAACAATATTTATGAAATAAAAATGAGAGTTGAATTCAGCAGACAACTAATTTTTGAGAATTTTTAGATTAATTTTAACTTAATGGTTGTAAAAAAAATCTAAAAGATTGGACAGAAAAAACTTGTGAAAATTTCCATATGCATTTTTTTATACTAATTCTTCTGCAACAAATAAATTGTTAATAAATTATTAAAAAATTATCAGATGTCTGCTAAATTCACACTCATAAATAAAAAACGATATTTACAATGTTATTGAAGTTAGCGATCAGCTGTCAATTTTAAAAATTTTTTTAACAAATTAATTACAATAAAAAAATGCTTCTAAAAATTTTCACTTGTAATTCTTATTAATTTTCACATGTGAAACTTTTTAATTTAATTTTTTTTAATAATTTAATTGCTATAATATTTCAAAAAAATTTTTAATATCTGTCAACTTCAGTGTTATTATTTACAAAGAAATTCAAACAATTAATTTTTGATGAAAATTGTCATAAATATCAATAATTAATCAGTTAAAAATAATAGTGACAACAAAATGGCTGCTTGAAAAACTTGTGGGTTAAATCACAGCTTATTTAGCACCAAATACTATCAACATCAACAAGTATAGAGATCGAAGTGCGAATTAAGACTCCCCCACTTTAATGAGCTCTTGTATCGCATAGAAGGTTTGGCCGCGGTACAGGTTGTAGCGAGGAGGTAAGGCCGTAAGGTGGAAGAGGCATAAATATAGTAGTGTCTCATGGGCACCTTTCCCCGCAATGAGAATGAGAATGCTTTAATGCTACACTAGTTGCTGCTCGCTGCTGCTAGTATGCCAGTATTCCGCGACGGTTACACTCACTCGCGTCATTTATTATTTTTACTATATTTATTCATGACAAACAAATGTCTCTGTGTCTATATTAGTATTTAAAATAAAAAAACAACCTGTTAATATTTTATTTTTCGGTGGGTACTCTTGATGAATCTTGTTTTTCACCAACTGGACCATGATTTTCATCAACATCATGAATATCCATTTCATACAACTGGATCGCCGACGTCACTGACTTAAATCACACTTACATTCTACAGTTCAAAAATATCAAGCGCTGTGAGTGTTTCAATCTTTAATATTATTTATTATTAATTTATTTAAGTTATTAATATAAATAACGAGTTACCTTTCTGTGTGATGAATTTAAAGTTACCAAATATTTATAAATATATATTCTTTCAGCGTGTCACTTTGATTTAATGGTATTCAGCCTATTGTTTTGTTTTCTTCGCGCGCTAATACATAAATCATTTGGTACCACCCGACTCCTTCTCTTCTTCTTCTTCTTCTTCTTTGTTATCATTCTCTTCTTCTACTTCAACCACTATATACTTCTTTGGTATCAGATGATTAACACCAACAATATGATGTGTATTTATACAATCAATAAAACATAAATCCAAGAATACTTGAGACATGTAAAAAAATTTTTAAAATTAATATTGAAATAAAAGAAATCGAAATTACTTAACAGTGGATACTTACATACATATACATATTTAAAAATAATGAATTTAATTATATGTGTGATTATATAACGGAAAAAACAACGCAGTAATCGGGGAAACGAAAAAGAGAAATTTTTATTCGGTATAATTTAAGCAATAAACTTATAAACCCGATAAAATAATTAAAATTGTCGTGTGAATATTGAATAATAGCTAAATTAAATAGAATATAAATAGTTTAATGATAAAATGGTAATTGGAAAGGCAAATAATTCTGTATGGTGACAACAGACGTTACATTGGTTGATACAAGACAAGCAGTCATAATACTATTTTTGGAGCATTACGTAGTCGTGTATTTAAAATAAAAAATAATCTAAAAATTAAAATCTGGTTAGAGCACACACAAGGTGAAAACGAAGAAAAAGAATAAAGATAAAAAATAAAGTACGCTGGGTAGGTAGCGATTTATCCATTTCCGGTTCTGAAGCGCGCAATAGTCCAAGCATCGAGCTCTCCGATTCGCAATACAGCCAGAGTCTAGAGATGCCGACTGCACATCCACTTGGCATTCCAAATCCCATTTATTTTCACGTCCTTGACCTGAAATAAAAATGCGTTCACTCCATAAAAAATTAAATACTTGTTAAAAAACAATAACAACAATAATCTTCATTATCACTGTATATCTCTCAACCAGTGATTGATTATATTAGTACTGGTAATGAGTAATAAATAATAATTTATGATGAATTATATTATGGGAAATAATATAGACGGTAAAGATTAAGAAAAAAAAAAAATAAAAGTGTTGATACTTATGTCATAATAGCAAGTGTGTTTATACAACGCTCTTCTATTATTGTTGGTCAATTACATACTTAACGTATGGATTGTTCCGGCGACGAGCTGTGAACGCATTTTAACTTTCGAGGATGACTCAACCTGAGTATACCAACTAGAGAGAAAGTATCTGGAGGAAATATACTTATACAGGCTAAAACAAAAAAAGAGCAATAAGTAGTAGAAGTTATTATTATTATTATTATCATTATTATTTTTGTTGTTATTGATTTTATTGCAAGACGAGTTTGTGTGGGCAGATATGCTAGCTAATGGTAGTATCTGGTGAATGTACCACAAAATTACCTGATTTAATAGAAAATCTTAAATCATCATGACGATATTAAAAATTGTACCTATAAAAATAATATTATTGTAAAAATAAAAAAAAATTATATTTATGATAAAAAAATAATAATACGGATTAAAAATCTGAACAAGAAGAGCAGCAGTGCAATTTATGCTCAAGTGGATTTTAACTTGATTTGGTTTTATTGGGAATCGGTTGGGATCGAGAACAAGGCTCCTCGCAGGCGTGTCTCCCTTGACCTTGCGCCCACACTTGTCCCCTTACCTCTCTTAAATAAACAAAAGATTGTACTTAATATTTATCTGTATTAACATTGGTTTATGCCTACAGATTACCAAGTGTGGCATCGGCAACGGCAACGCTGACGGTGATCAATCTGCCCTGCCGTGTAAGTTGAAAACCTCAGTTGGAAGCCTGAAAGCATTGAAAATACAGTAAAAGCTTAAAAGAGCTTTTATAATAATGCGACACGGTAATAGCAATAACAGCAACGGGTACCTGGTGCACAATGGCGGTGATGCGCAACGTAGTTACTCAACTGATGGTGAGGAGAGTCATCATGCTACCTCCGTAAGAACTTCATCAGAATATGCTATCGCCCACAAGCCCAGCTCTGTGGTAATAATTCTTATTATTATATATATATATATACATTATTATTTCATATTTTTTTTTTCTTACCTTTATTTCTATCTCACGCGTCACACATCAGTAAGATAAACCTCGCCTTTCTCGGTCAACAACTGGTTTTCGTCCAGAAAATAACTCTGTTTCACTGAAAATACTTCCTGCATTTATTATTATATTATTTATAATAATACTAATAATAATTTATTTTCATTACAGATTAAAATCGTGGTACCTTCTCAACAGAAAAGTCGCCGGTCGACTAATGAAAGGGATAACGATAAACGTGTACATGTATCACGGAATGGACGTACTGGTTCTGATTTATCGAGAGACTCTCCGCCAAATAATAATAATAATAATAGTAGTAATAATAATAATAATTTTAGCAATAATAACGATAATAATCACAACAATCGGCATAATCAGTCAAACAATGGTTCGGAAACAAATATACCAATTTTTATTACCAACAGTAATTACCGAACAACATCAGATATTAGGTAAATGCAGCTCCGTTGTAGTAATAAATAATAATTTTTATGGTAATAGCTATAAAGCATTTGTAAAGATGATATCAATGAAACATTATTGTTGATTTATAGCCGCGGATCACGTCACAGTCCGGTGCCCAGTTCAAGAATAGATGACAGGGCGCCCAGTCATTATAGCTGTGGATCTGCGAGATCTGGTGGATCGACCGTAAAGACTAAAACCTCCCGGCATGGCGGTATCATTATTGAAACAATGTCCACTCCCAATCCTTTTTGTCCGAACACCAAGGGAATGTGTTGTCTCATGTTGCTATTAAACCTCAGTCTGATCCTTGTCACACTTGGCTTCGTCATAGTTACTCAAATATTCCAGCCGGTTATTGTCTGGTGAATAATTGTTATAATTATAATAATTTTGGCTATTATTTATATTTTTTATACTTATTATTTTTTTTTGTTTTGTTTATTAGGATCTTAGGCATTGTCTTTGTCATTTTTGGATTCTTAACACTCTTAGGCAGTATGGTATATTGTATACATGTATGCAAAAATTCCAAAAATCCTGGTGAAATAGATCCAGAAGACTTTTATTGGACGCGTTATTGGCAAGGTCATGTTGGCTCAGCTCCAGAAATTCATTACAAGGCTGAAGGAAAGTATCAAGATGACGGAGGAAGTGACCGAAGTAAATATTCGGTCAATTATTCAGAACGTCGCAGTCAACGATATTAAATTTAAATCAATTTTTATTTATTAAATAAAACATTTTATTACAAAGACCAGAAACTTTCCTATTTAAAAAAGAAAAAACAGAAACAAAAACTTTTGTTTGTTATAAATATATATTTTAAATTAAACACACCAAATCAGATACTCGACTTTTCATGTCTGGTATCTAGTTTTTATTTTTTATAAACGCAAGTCAAATTATTTTTTTCACAATGGCTTGGTATAACAAATAGACTGGTATAATGTGCCGTAACAAATAGTTTTTATTTTTTTTAACAAATATTGAATTGTTTTACAGTAAATCAACTTCTTCTATTTTTAATAACTCATCAATTATTTTTTTTTTTTTTAATTGAATTAATATTCATTCAATAGTTTTTATTTACAAATTGTTACCAACATCTTTTTAAATGCTAATAAATTAAAAAATGCGATTAAAAAACTATTTAATTTAAATTTAATTTGTTAACATAGTAATAAAAGAATTATTAAGTTTAATAAATTAAACCATCACTTTTTATTTTATTTTTTATTTTTAAGCAGAGGTCGACTCTGATATACTCATCGTAGGCAATGTACTGTCACTCCAATCAGGATTAGGAAAATTACGCGGTGGGCTTGGTACGTTGACAGGAATGCGGGTTTTTTGTCTCATATTTTCAAACATCATTTGAATTTCTTTTTTCATATCTTTGTCTATAAGATTCTTGGAAGACGTATTACTATGACGATAACCGATATTATTTTCTGTTTGAATTTGTATGCTATTACTGCGTGCTTTAGATTTATTTTTACTTCTTGTGTTATTCGACTTTGAATTCATTTTTTTCCGTTTATCAGGTGATTTATCTTGGTTTTTACTTGTATCAACTTCATCAATACTTTTTAAATCTATAAAACAATTAATATTAAATAACATTATTGTAATAATAAAAAACTTCAGGTCTTGAGATATAATATGTAATAAAGATCAGGTGAAAAGACCATCAATAAATTCTAATACAATTATTCGTTATACGACGTTTCGTCGGTTTTATTCCGACATCCTCAGGTATCTCGAATATTCTGTCAATACATAGTCATACCAATAATAATTATAAAAAAATTCCGAAGTACAACAATACATTTGTACAAAATTCTCAACGTCAACCAGTTCATAAATAAATAATAGTAGATAATACAGCTTCAAATATTTACAATTTATAATACTATCAATAATTTAAAGGTTATTGACATAAATAAATAATCAAAAACATTCTGCAGTCACGAGTAATTCTCAACTGAGAATTCTCGTATAGCAAATAATTGTGTTAGAATTTATTGATGGTCTTTTCACCTGATCCTTATTACATATTATTATAATAGTTAATATTTTTTGTTTATCTAGAAATATCGTGATTACCTTCTGATAATGATGATGATAATGATGACGACGATGAATCTAAACATTCTTCGCCAGCTAGGCTTATAAATTCCAAATGAGTTTTTTCTTGAAATTTATCGTTGTTAGTATCATTATTTGTAATGGATAAAGGTATTTGTTGGTGAGCAGCAGGTGCATTTGAATCTAATGCGTCGATTGTAGAGTCTGATAAGTCAGATGCATTTCGCCATGCTTGTGGTTCAGGTAATTTGTGTAACGTTGGTGATGGAGTTGAACCAATAACTTTACCGGGAATCATTGTGGAATGATGTTCCGGAAACATCACTCCGTTATCTATTGGGAATTCCCTCAGATCTACCAACTGATCAGCAATATTGTTTTGTAACTCTCTGTAATAATTCGGATTCAATTATTTAATGATTTAAGAGCATGTCTTATAAATTCACCTGTTATTTTAGGCATACAAATATTTAAAAAGTAATATAAAACTGGTTCTATATCTCAATTGCAGAATATTTTTTTCTACAACAAAAAAATTTTAATAATTATAATAATAAACTAATAATACTGTTCAACAATTTTAATTCTAGGAAGAAATTCAATTTTTAATATATTTTTCTGTTGATTAAAAATTAAAAAAAAAAAAAATAACTAATTTACAGGTTAAAAATAAACATACTTGATAGCATTACGAAGTTTTATAAATTCAGCATCTTTGTAAGAAGACATAACTGTTAGTTTTTCTTTTTCTAGTTTTAAATAATGCGTCAATTCCGTTTCTTCTTTTAATTCTTTTTTGAGCACATCAATTTGTCTATTTTCTTCTCGTAATTCATTAATAAGTTTCCGATTCGCTAGGTCATTTTTTAATGCTTCATTTAAATCAGTACGTAATCGTTTCATTTCACATTCTAATTCACACTCTTGTTGTTTCGTTTGTTTCAGTAATCCTGATAGTTCTTGAATACGCCTGAATAAAAGAAAATATACTTGTAATATTAATAAATAAATAAGATTGCAAATAAAATTTGATTGTAAACAAATATTACTGTTGAAGTATAGTGTTCTCTTTTCGAACAGATTTGTATCCCTCCTCCATTGACTTACAAGTTGATTCTAATTTAGCTATGTTTGCTTCTAATTTAGCTTTGGCAGCAATCGTTTCCAAGTCCTGTTATTTTAACAAAATTGAAAAAAATCAATGTGAATGATTGAATATGAAATAACTAAATAATAAGAATAATTTACCATATGAGATGGTTGTCCCGATTCAACAGGAATTCGTAAAAGAGCTTCTTCCATTTCAGTTAAAATTTCACCAGCTCTACCACCACCGATAATACTCTCCAGTTCTTTCATCAAAAATGCCAAAGTTCGAACAGGATTCAATTTACGAAAATTTTCATTAGTACCATCATAAATTCCACCACATTGGACACCTCGATCAACTACTAAAACTGATTCGGTATTGTTAATTGTTGACTGGGACGGCATACCTCCGCCATAAAAAAATTTGTTATCATGAGTCATTTTTTTTGATGAATTATCATCTATTAACATATCATAATTATTATTATGTCTTGATTTATTTTGATTATATAATTTTCTAGCTTCTCTCTCAGAAATATTTTCAGATGATCGCTGCCTAGGTGTCGAGTGAAATTCGTGCTGAGATTTAATTGAATTTGGGCGATAATTTTGCTTAAGTGTTGATACATTTTGCTCGCGTAATATTCTACCCCAATGATAATTATCAAACCCGCAAGATTGTTTTTTATCGCTATTTAATTTATCATTGCTTATTCCAGCTTTATCAACATTTGAACTCTTCTTTGATTTTTTCTTGACAGTTACTTCAACAGTAGTAGTTTCATTATCGAGAACAACTATACCACTTGAACTCGATTTTGGCAAATTCTGAAAAAAAAAAACAAAAAAATTGATGACACTGAAGTTGACAGATAAAAAAATTTTTTTAGATATTTAGAGCAATTAAATTATTATAAAAAAAATTAAATTAAAAAGTTTCACATGTAAAAATTAATAAAAATTACAAGTGAAAATTTTTAGAAGCATTTTTTTATTATAATTGATTTATTAAAAAAATTTTTTAAATTAACAGCTGACTGCTAACTTCAGTATTATAAAAATTAGATTATTATTTATAATAAAAAACAAATTCATAGAACTGATTATTAAAAGAAACTTACGGCTGTACTTTTAGCTTTGATAACCTCATTCGCACAACATCTTACATTTTTTACTGATGGTACTTTATTTAAATCATTAGTCCTACGATTCATTTTCAAAAAACAAATTAATAATCACTTTAAATATACATTAATAAATAAATAACTTCATAGATTTTATAATTCCTTATGTTTAAACGCGACTAATGTAAATATTTGGGTACTAGTTCAACAGTTTTTTTATGTTGAACTGAACAAGTTGTCTGTCGTTGCTTGTCGCTTAATAGAAGCACGTCACAATAAATTATATAACAAATAAATTATGGCAAAAAAAAATTTACAAAAAAAAATTGACATCTAGAAATTTAAAAAAACTACAAATGCAATTTTTTAAAAA
Organism: Cotesia vestalis; assembly: GCA_000956155.1. NCBI lineage: Eukaryota > Metazoa > Arthropoda > Insecta > Hymenoptera > Braconidae > Cotesia > Cotesia vestalis. Next base: position 53,342 of record JZSA01001840.1, on the reverse strand, counting down.
TATTTTTTTGGAGCAAATTTATTTGTTAAAAAAAAATAAAAAAATTGTCAAGTGACAGCTAACTTTAATGTCATGTGATGCAATCGTATGTACATTTTTATATTTTTGAATTGCAGGTTTTTTAAAACCGTAAAATTTACGAGAAATCCAAAACTTGTCCAAAATTGTTACAGGAAGTATTAGTAATAATTTATTAGTTTATAATGACATTAAATTTAACTGTCACTTCACAATTGTTTTAATTTTTTTTAACGACTAAATTATAGCAAAAAAATTATTAAAAAATGGACTTGTAGAAATTTTAATAAATTAAAAATGCAATTTTTTAAAAACAATTTTTTTGTTAAAGAAAATTAAAAAATTGTCAAGTGACAGCTAACTTTAATGTAATTAGTTTATAAAGTTACTGTAAATTAAAGTTATGCATCTTTCATATTTGTAATGCGCGCCACTGGATACTCACATCAGCGACCTCTTTTAATAATTCTTTGGGGGGAAAGCGCCATCTAAAGTATTATATCATTAATTAATTTTAAATTTACAATTGAAGTTTTTCTCTCATGATAAATTGTTTGGCATTTGATTATTTACCGTTGAAAGTTTGAATTAGTTTGAATGTTTACAAGTGGTTAGAACTACAACAACAAACGTTTTCAATACTTTGTAAATAAATAGTGTTGAAATAAAAAAGTTAGTGTTGATATATATAAAATTATTCTTTAGTTAATAGTTCTTAAACTATAAATAACCATGAGGAAGACTTCGAATGGTCGTAAATCTTCTCTGAATCCTGTCAGAGTATCGATGCTGGATCGAGATGATAAAGTTAGATCTGAGCCCAGGGTATCAAATATTGGTAAATCAAAAGCACTCTCAGGTACTGATAACTCTCAAATACCTAGACCTCGGATCCGGAGTGCTTCATCTGATCGAGGGAGTATCAGGCGTTCCAATTTAAAACCACCGACTGTTTTAGGTTAATAAAATTTTATTAAATATTTATTGTTTATAAATTATTTGGTTTTATTAATTTAGTAATATTATTCACAGGTAAAGCATCTCTTGGTCCGCATAATCAGTTGACTACTCCAATAACACCACGAGTTAGTTCGAATAAACCATTTCTGGACTTACCAACAGGACCTAGAGGAAGATCGCCATCAGCTGAACGTGCCAGTGGGTTAAATAGCAATAATTCATCAAAAAAAGATACAAGACCTCTTAATGACAAGAATTTTCAATCGCAAATGCTTAATAGAATTGATACTTTCTTCAATGACGCCCACCAGTCATCAATGCTCAATGCAAATGGTAGTTTAAGACCGGTGTCTTTAAAAATTTTTGTATCAGCATCAGATTATTTATTGAAACTTCTTCATGTTAAGCAAGAGCTAAATTCAAATAATTATATGGAAGAATTACCAAAAATTGCTAAAAAAATTCATTATCCTGGTACGATGGCCAAGTCTTGGTTGAAAACAGCAAACACAATGCACTCTTGGCCGCATGTGCTCGGTTGGTTATCATGGCTTGTTGAAATTTGCGAAGCCAAAGTTGTGGCTTTCGAAAAATTTCAATTACACAGTATACCATTTGTTGACGATGAAGAAGGTGAAATAATAAATCGTAATAAATTTACAAAGTTATTGGAGCTTTACATCGCTTGGAATGATGGACAGTTTGAGGAAGAGGAAAATTTAATTAAAAAATATGCACAAAATATTGCTGATAATCTCGGTTGTACTGATGAAAATAAACTTCGGGTCGAAGAAGAAGCTTTAGAAACTCAAAAAAAGTATGATGAACTTGATAAACAGTATGAACAAATGTTAAATAAATTTCAAGAGTCAAAAGACCAAATAAGATTGTTAGAAGAGGATGAAATAAAACAAGAAACTTATGAAAATGCTCAAATACAAACGTCAAAAGATGAACAACTTAGAATTCAAAAGTTAGAAAATGATACTGATAGTTTAAACAAAGAAAAAGAAAGATTATTGAAGAAAAACAATGAACTTAATGAGTGTATAAAGACCCAGTCGATGACTGTTGAAGAGCGCGATGAAATACTGAAAAAGTGTGCCGAATTAAGTAAATATTCTAAAACATTCGATGATCATTTAGAAGAATTGCGGAGAGAAGTTTGGACTCTTGATATGAGATATTCAAGTATGCTTGATAAATTGAATTCTGCTGTCTTAGCCTACAACAAAGATATTGTTATTAATGTTACGGAAAATTCGGATCTATACACTTTACCATGTAGTTCGTTGAATGATTTTAAGATAATGAATGATCTCAAACCCAAAGTTGATGCTATTAAGCACTTGAATGACAACATGAAAAAGCAATATAATAATTTTATATCAATGATTAATTCGCATATGAATCAGCTGGAATCCTTGCAAGATAAAAAAAAGTTAATGGAACAAGAAAAAGATGAAAGGTTGTCGAAAAATGATGAAAAAAAACTTTTGATTAAAAATATTAAATTGCGCGCTAAACAAGATGAAACCAAACTGCGTGATTTAAATAAAAAGTTAGAAGATGAAATTAAAAGTCTTAGAGAATCACTTCCAGATATCCAAGTAGAAGTTAATGAATTACTTGAAGCTCAGGAAAAATTAGATGCAGTAGAAAGGCGTAGAATATATTTAGAAAATTCTGCTGAAAAATTTTTCCATAGGTTTTATGAATTGTTAGCGAATGAAAAAATAGAATTTTCGAAAAACTTTGATAAAATACTGGAGATTTGAGTTGTGTAATTATTGCCATAATTAATTGTAATTTTTTAATAATTGGGCATGATTTTTTTTTTACTTTTGTATTATAGAAATGGAGTATGTTTTAAATAAAATTAAATTCTTCATAGTGAACGCCATCTTATTTTTTACCGGCTACCTTAAAAACTGCGAATTGATTTATATAGTTATTTGACTAATATTAAATTCATTATTATTTATTATTTTGGTAAAGTTTTATTAACTTTGATATTATTTAATTGTTCATATTAAGTTAATAAATATTGATCAGTTATTAAAAATGGTTTCTTGGGTTTTAATAAATGTTCAAAAGAGATTTAGGGGTTAACTTCAGAACTATTTAACCTTTAAAACTGTAAAAAAAAAAATAATAAAATTATATAAACAATAAAAGTTAAATTAAAAATGTCACAAATTTTACTTAAATTATTTTTACAAACAAAATTACCTTTCTACAGTAATAACGTTAAACATAATATTAAATATTTTCAAACATTACAGACCACTTACAAATTGAGGTATTTATATTTTTATAAACAACAATTAAAAAGTTATGTTAATTATTTACGTTCATATTGTTTTTTTTTCTTTTTTTTTTTTTTTTTTTTTTTCAGGAACACTGAATTGCTGTATAAATATAGAATATTGAAACCTAGAGCAACGATAAATATTTTTCAAATAAGGAATAATGTAAACAGTAAATTAGAAGTTGATACCCATGTCCTAAACAATGTGATGCTTTATAAATATGAAAAACCTAATTATTTCAAATATATGACAGTGTTTTCAGCAATACAATTTTGCTTATTTACTGCTATAACTTACTTTTTAATTGAGTGGTTGCCAGAGTTCCAAGCTGATGATTCTTTATTTACTTATTTGAAAAGAAACGTTTTATATATTTCTACATTTTTACTGCCATTTATTGGAGGTGATGAAAACTGATTATAAGTAACTAATTATAATTCAATTCATTTTTGTTAATACAAACAAAATTTTGCAGGACTTGGATCATCAGCTATAATCTGGTTGTTTACAATACGTTCAGTAAAATATATAATTTTGCTTAAAGGTGGCAAAAAAGTAACCATTGTCACTTATCATCCATGGAAAAAAAATTTTCAATTCACTGTTCCTGTTGAAAAGGTATTGCTCACATTCATTAGAATTAAATTATATCGCGTTACAGATGCCATAAGGGCGTATAAAAATTATACGCCTTTATAGCACCCAGGAACCACAAGGGCGTATGATAAAAATTCTGTTCTTTTTCAAAGTCCAAAAAAATTTTTAGTTTGAAAAAAAAATTTTTTTTGTACGCCCTTATGGCTCCCGGGACCCACCTCGGATGCCATAAGGGAGAACACCACTGTGACGATCGAAAAAAATAGGTGATTTTCGGGAATTTTTTTGACAGGGAAAATAAAGGAAGTTGGGGATCGAATTTCTTTTATTTTATTAAGGGTACATTAAAGATTATTACCCTAAATTTTTATTAAAAAATATTTAATTATTACAAAGTTATTAACAATTTTGTAGAGCAATAGAAAAAATTTCCCCCTTCATGGTCGGTTCGATAACTTAAAAACGGATCATCTGAAAATAAAAACCCAAATTGCTTTTTAATCAGTAAGGATGTAGTTGTCGCACGTACGGAATTTGGAAAATTTTCATTTTTAAAAAAATGGCGACTGATTAAAAATTTTCTCACTATTTTTACTTTTTTTTTTGTTTTAACCCGGCTAAAAAAATCTTTAAAATAAAAATTTTTTAAATTCCGTACATGCGACGATAACTACATCCTTACTGATAGAAAAGCAATTTGGGTTTTTATTTTCAGATGATCCGTTTTTGAGTTATCGAACCTACCATGAAGGGGGAAATTTTTTCTAGTGCTCTACGAAATTGTTAATAACTTTGTAATAATGAAATGTTTTTAAATAATAATTTAGGGTAATAATCTTTAATGTACCCTTAATAAAATAAAAAAAATTCGATTCCCAAATTCCTTTATTTTCCCTGTCAAAAAAATTCCCGAAAATCACCTTTTTTTTCGATCATCACAGTGGTGTTCCCCCATAAGGGAGTATAAAAAAAATTTTTTTTTTTGGGAACCGACGTATTTTTGTATGAAACGTGTAGAAATGCAAAAAAAAATTTTCTTCAAACTAAAAATTTTTATGGACCTGAAAAAAAAAACAGAATTTTTATTATACGCCCTTATGGCATCTGGAACGCGATATATAGTCAATCAGGTCTTCATTATTTTGATTAACACAAATGAGGATTTAATATTAATTTCAAACTATTAATTAATAAAAACAAGAATGCAACGAGTAATTTATTAGAATGAAACTGTTATCATTTTAATCAATATTTTTTACCATCAGCTATTATAATATTTAATAATTTATTATTTAATTTCAGATATATGTTAAAAAACACCGACAAGAATTGAATAAGATCATGACTCTAGGAGTCAAAAATAAACCGTTTTATTTTATGCTTAACAATGATGGAACATTTGTTAACCCAGATCTCTATGATCATGCAATTGGATATTACAAAAAGGAAAAATAAAAAATTTTGCTATATTTATTCATAGTCTTTTTACTTTGTCATCGGAATTATCGAATTAAATACATTATAATAGTTTAAAAAAGTTTTTTTTTTATTTAATTAGGTATATAACAAGGTAAGGATTGAATTGAAATATACAATTTTTTAAGGACAAAAATGCATGTTTATTATTTAATATACTTTTTTCAATAAGCTCGGAAAATAACGATATTTATTTTTAGATAAAGCAGCCACACACTTCAATAAAATTATTATAAAATGTAGATTAGATGTAAAAAAATAATTATTTTATTTTTGTCAATACATATTTAATAAGTAAAAAATAAATGATAATAAATTGCATGTTTACGTAACTACCAAAGTCAGCTAATCATTTAAATAAAATAAATAAATAGTTATTAATGATGAGAGTGAAAAATTAAAAATATTTATATCAATAATAATAATTAACAAATAAAAATGAATAATGTGTATCTGCTTATCCGCATGAAATTTGATTTACTTCATACATATAATTATTTCTTAAACAATATTAAAATTTTGTCAATGCTTTAGTTTATATACATACAATATTTTTCTTATTATTATAATTTAATAGCTTAAATAAAGATATAACGGTGAAATTTAATTTTTTATTAAATAATTTGTCTGATCATTTTTTAAGATATTTTTCTTTGCATTATAATGACGAAACTATGCAATAATAAGAACATGTAAAAACTTTCAATTGTGATTTCTTTTAAGATAAACTATTTTTAATCAATATGTTTATCTATAATTATTTATTCATTTATCTAGACTTATTTAATTGTTTAATTAATTGTAAATAATATTTATATAAAGTAAGAAATTTTCATTTTTAAGAAATCTTTCATTTTTTTTTAAATAGTTTGAGTATTTGTCTTTCACCCAAAGATAACTATGTTCACAGACATCTAAAGGTTTTTTTTTTTTTTTTTTTCATTTATCCATTAAATTATTAATAATTCATATTTTCTTTATTTTTAATTTTCATATTTTATTTCTCTAGATCACTTAAAAACTAAACATTCAGCATGTCATTCTCTAGTGATACATTAATTAGTATTTAATTGTTTGTTTTAGCTAATAAAAATTGTCGATTATTAGAAAAAAAAACGACAATTCAATCAATGTGTTTGTTTATTTACAGCGTTTACAGATTAATCATTGCTTGCAACATTCATGTGTGTTCGATACAACGATACAACATTCATGCTTAGAATCAGCATCATTTGGCTGTATCATTACCTACAAATAAGGCACCATCGACAAATTATTCAGTTACTTATTAATTTAATTTAAGCTAAAAATGATCTAGCAACTTATAATTAGTTATTTTTTAATCTTCAGTCAATCACCATATTAGTCTGCACCGATGATACGTTAATATGTAATTGTTATCCGAAGCGTAATTATGATATTTACTCATGTACATTTATCAATTGAAAATAAAATAGTTTAGAAAAAAAAAAAAAAACAATAAAAATGAACAATTATTAACGAAATCGGTAAAAAATTGTATTTTTTTTAATTTTATTAAATTCTCTCATTTTATACAAATATAATTTATAATTAAAATTATACTCTACCATTTTTAATTTTTTCATTTGATATAAAGTCCGTTACTTCGCTATTCAGCGTCGCTTTTAAAAAATCTTTAACTGTAAAACTATAAAAAAAAAAAAAAAAAAAAAAAAAAAAAAAAAAAAAAAGAAGGAAGCTTTGTATTAAATTATTTCACTTTCATTCTTGTCCAAATTTAATTTTTGACGTTTTTTTTTTTTTTTTATGAAGAAAATTGAAATTAATTTTGGGAAGCAAACTTTAAATAAAATGCAATAAACAAATTAATTTTACCGACAATAATTATAGTGTACCGTTGGCAAAGTACTGATATCGATCATATAATTTGGTTGACCACGAATGAATGCTGCCTTCAACGAGGTCCTCAACATGCTGTCGTAGTTGATCCTCTGTTAACGTTAAGTGAAATCGATTTTTGAGTCCTTGAACAGTTGCTGCACCGCCAGTGCGAAAACACGGTAGTTGTGAGCCTGTAAAATAAAATAATAGGTAAGTTGAATAAATTTAAAAAGTTAATTTTAAAAAAATAAGAAAATCAAAATAAAACAAACCTGACAGCATTATTTCTACAAGATTAACAACTTTATCCATGTGTTTTCGTGCTGCAACAAGTCCTTGTAAAATAAGATTTTTAAAATGGTGGAACATTTTAGATTGATTACCGCCCATAACTTCAACAAATTCAGGTGTTAGTTTGAACGGGCTTGTTTCAAATCCTAAATTTCTTGGTGATGTTGATAATATAAAACCAAAATCAATATGAATAATGTGTCCATCACTATGCAATAATATATTTCCATTATGTCTATCTTTAACTTGAATAAGATAACTAACAAGACAATAAGCCGCACAACTTTGGACGAAATTATTTTGAGCTTGAGCAAATTCCTCGGAATCAGTAGGACCAAATTCACGCTCAAAATATTGTAACAATGTTAATTGACAGTGTTTTTTAATTTGATGCAATGATACGGTATTTAAAATTGGCTCAATCAATCCACTGTCATTAGATAAACATAAAATTTTGTATGGTCTTACCCACAGAGGTAAACCTTCATCTTGCCATATTTTTTGTAACATTGACAATAATTGTGACGCAAGTAATTCTTGCCGTAAATCATCACCACATTTAACAATAACAGCTAATAATCGCCATGAAGCCAAATGACCATATGGACTAGATGATCTTATACGACGCTGTTTCAATTCCCAAGGTTCTTTCAGTACGGCTGCCGATGGATCCTCTGGATCGTGATTAAATGTCGCATTAGGGGTCGCGGCAAGTTCACTCAATCTTCTTTTAATATCACCAGGTACAAAGACTGGTTCACGGCTATCTGAACTATCTTGACTCAGTTGTGATATCGTATCTCTGTCTCGAGGCTTCCGAAGTTGTAAATACTGTGTAATAATTTTAAAAAATAATCCATACAAATATTTAACTGCGGTTATTTTTAGTATTTAAGTAGAATAATACATCAATAAACAAACCTGTTGTGTAATTTCATCATCCTCTTGGCTCCAACAATCTGCAGGGTCATCATCAAGATAATTAAATGCACCATCTCCGTTTTTATTAACTATACTTTTATTCGGAGTTTGTCGAATTGATTGCTGCTGTGCTGCTCCATTTGAGTTATTCGTTGAGTCTGAAGATTGCTCATTACCCGTTAAATTTTCTTCAGACTTAGTATGTCTTAATGAGCTTCCCATTACTTTGGTGGGAACTGGTGAGGTATATAAATCCTCTACTTCTAGAACTTCCACGTAAATAATATATGGAGCCTGTTAATTAATAAAAATATACAATAATTTATCAGTAACAATAATATATCAATTATAAATTGCTAATGATTCTCTCCTTCTCTCTTATTTTTATTTCGAAAGTTATGAAAGTTTATATATGTTTATAACAGACACATATGTATCATGTTAAAAAGAGAAATCATGAACAAAATTACTTACCTTATCTTTACTATTGAGGACTGCAGCATATTGCGGTGGTACTCTTACGATATGATGTGGAATTGTACTATGTAACGGAAGCCACACTCTTGCTGGTAAATTTAAGTTGAGTGTATTCAACTCAGCTACTAGTTGAACGGTTTTACTCTCTTTTGTAGGAATAGTTCCAAGCAATTTACCAATTGATATCAGTGCCTGAATAAACTCAAGCTCTGGAGCAAGCCGCGGGGCCTAAAAAATTACCATACAAATAGTTTTTCATTAGTATTATTGTCCATCTAATAATGGTCAATGATGATGAATGTGATGAATTGATAAAATTATTTATAGTGTATTTAGTATTAATTATTAAAACTAGTCGTTTTTTTTTTTCCTTACATTACAGAAGCAATCAGTCTTCTGACCTCGTAAGTCATTAACCACACCTTGGCAGGAATCAAAACAGGTACATCCGTTGTCGAATGCTCGACCAGAACTCAAGTCCCCAAGACTTACTTTGTTTACTACACCTAAATAATTATTAGAATTATAAATTTATTTAAGGAAAAGTATTCATGATAATTAATGTTATTTTTTAAGTTATCAAATAGTCATTAAAATTAATTAAATCAATCAATTGAGTGAAAACGATTAAATTAATTAAAAAATATAAAGTTGAAAGTATAATTTTCATTAAACGTAATAAAGTAAACTCAAGCAATATGATTGCTATTGAATTATTTTCAATTTAAATATTTGAATGGTGAAATAAAATTTAATATTTTACCGGAATGGCTTCGACGTAATGATTGAAAAAGACCCGTAGCATCAGACTGTGATCTTTGGTGGGTTTTTTTATTGGGCGATGCCACCATTTGAGCAGTAGGCAAGGGTGGTGGCGCGGGTACTTGTATTCCGCTAAGTTTTTGCTTCCTCGTTATTTCACTTCCCTTTGGCCTGTTTTTTCTATTCAAAGAAAATAGATTTTAATTAATTTAAAAAAGAAAAAATATGTCTAGTATGATTTCCCAAAAAGTAAATAACTTCTTAAGTTCTAAATCAGTGTCAATTTAAAAAAAATTTTACTGTCACTCATATTTCTAGTTAGTTCGGTCCCCCTTGTATGTCGAATCATAAAATAATCGTAATTGAATAAAAAAAAAATTTTATTAAATAAGACGTACCTCAATTCGTCAGATAAAATAAGATTTTTGAGCTTGGTCCCGTGAGACTTCTTCTTAGATGGTAAATGAGCATCTGAGCTGTACGCATCTAACAGCCAAGCGCACTTTAACGAGAAGTCTGCGGCTTGCCTACATCTGTAATATGTATAAAGATAATTACCAACTTGATACTCATTAGAAAGTTTTCATAAACATATACATTTGAAATAAATTTTATAATAAATTTATTTAGTTCAGTTTTTTTATTTTTGTTTCTAAAACACTTGTCTTAAAGAAAAAAAAATAATAATAATAATTTATAATTAATAAAGTGAATCAAATTAAATAATACTTCTTACCTATGAACGAGATACGGATAAAGAACCTCTGTGACGTCATGTAATTGTATGTACATCAAGATCAATTGCGGTAAATAAAAGTCCACATCGTTATCTGGGAAGCTAAATAACTTGTTGCCTACAAAAGATAATAATTAAATTAAAAATATAAAAAACAAATTTAAAGTATTGCAACAGAGATTAACTGTTATACTTTTTATGATATCATAAGGTTATAAGAATTAATAAAATCAACAACAAAAGAAACATTGTTTTAACTGACCGAGATAACTCTGAACGCCAGGTTCTTTAGAATTGAAGAGATAAGAAATAGCCATAGACATATCGAAAATTTGGCTTTCAAATAACCTAAGGAGACAACTCTCAGTAGGTTTTGGTTGAGCTGTTTCTTGTCTTCGTATCTCAAGTGGTTTTTTAGAGGTATCATCATCCGGTTGTGTAGCACCACAACACAAAGTCATCGCAGCACCAGCCAATTCACTTTGCATTGCAACTTCAAGTGTATTGTGATAACCATTATTACCACAGCTTGGTTTTTCATCGCGTAATTCATTCGTGTAATCACTGTTTACATTAATCTTCTGAGGTTCTCGCATCGAAGTTCGTTCGCTATTTACGAATGTCTGTTTTTCATTAGCAACAATATACTGATTTTGATGCTGTTGCTGTTTTTGTTGCTGTTCTACACTATCAAGGCATTTTTCTGGTATATTAATACACTGCTGAATATCCTTTGATTGAGATTCCATAACGTCCAGTGACACTGAGCCGGTATCATCATCATCAACAGCATCAACACAATCCATGTCACCGGCCTGTGATAACGATGAGTCTAAGCTTTCACGACTATGTAAATGGTCAACACTAGATTCTCGAGTTGTTGCAGTAGCAGCATCACTGGAACCACTATCTGACCCGCAGAGTATACCCGAATCATCCGAACCAAGACTCGCCAAGTCTTCACGCTCACGGCTACGTGATTTTATAATTGATGATGGACTCGATACTTTTATTACTGAATCTGGTGCTGTTTCACATTCTGGACTTGGTGTTACATCTACTTCTGGAATACGTTGTAGCGCTGAATCAAGACTTCGATTTCTGTGATGCAGCGTCAGTGTTGTAACAGTTGCTTGCGGTACCGGAGGAAGTAGGATACCCATCGACCTGAAACATTAACATTATACAACCATTGTTTTTTTTTCTTCAATTTATCGTTACTGTTTCATCTTGTTATGTTATTGCTTAAATGCTGGATTTTAACTTGGTGTATTTTTTTATGCAATACTTAAAAGTTATTAGATATTAATCAGGTATTTGAAAAAATTTTCATGTACGATTAATGTCATAAGAAATAATTTGTTCTACAGCTTATCATAATACACTGCGGTGATTTACTTTAATTAATTACAATCTCACAAGGGTTGTATCATTATATGAAGCTTTGCGATATCACAAATTTTTTTAAATGGAATTCGCCCAATTTTGGTAATAAAATATAAAAAAAAATATTCAAAAAAATTTTTTTTCTTCAAACTATTCTATTTTATGATACCTACCACGAAAATGATAAAAAATAAATTTTTCAATGTTTCCGTATTCTACACGTAAAAACAAATAATTTAAAAACGGTTTCCATTTTTTTCTCTTCTTAGACTTGCCGAGAGAAACCGTACTATCTTTTTCGCATTTACAACAGCAAAGCTATTGCAGATTAATGAATTTTCTTTAAACAATTAAAAAAAGTGTCTGCTAAAAAATAAATAATTAAATAATCTATTGAATAGCAAAGCATTTTCCTAAAAATTTTCTGGTAATTATTTACAGGTGGGGTCAAATCCATTTTGGGCCATAACTAGGTGAAAAATTAACATTTTCAAATATTTTTTTTTGTTCTGCTTGATTTAGGGCGGATTTATGGTAAAAAATGTCGTGAAAGAAAAAAATAAAGATTTCGATAGCTTTTTTGCCTTCAAAAGTTGGAAAAATTTTTATTTTATCTTTTTTTGAAAAGTACATAAAAAACGAACAATTAAATTAAAAAAAGAAAATTAATTATAACAGTTTCAACGAATTTTCTAAAAAATTTATAAATTTTTTAGAAAATTGTAATATCCAACATTTTTTTTTTTTTAATTGTTCGTTTCTTTTATGTACTTGTCAAAAGAAACATAAATCAATAAAATCAAATAGAAATTTCGTTTAAAAAAATGAAAATTAAAATGGGGACCCCACTTGTAAATATTTACCATTTTTCTTAGTTTAGGATAAATTTATGAACCTATAACATCTGGGAACGCCTCTTAAGAAAAATTCCAAAAATGTTAATTTTTCAAATGATTTATTCAACCATTTTTTGAAGCGAAAAATTTTCATCTTTGAATTTTTTTTTCATATTATTCTATTTTTGATGAAATTTTAGGAAAACATTATTTTGAAAGTTGAAATATTGTGAATTGTAGTTCCAAATACCTAATGTTGAAACCCTAAACAAGGTTTTTAAACTCACAAATAACATTTTAAAGAAATTGATAAAAACAAGTTTTTTTTTAAAGACTAGCTTAAGACATTTATTCAGTAACTGATAAGCTTCCTCGAAATTGTAATATAAAAATACAAGCTGCTTAGGGAAGCACTGTCCATGAATTACGGCCGAGATTTCATAAGCAGTACACAACTAAACATCTAAATGAGTTAAATAAAACAAAAGAGATGTTACTTGTAAGTTATAATCAAAATTAAATAATAATAATGAATGAATAACAATGCATAGATAAAAAAATTAGTGAAAAAAGTAAAAGAAAAACAATAAAAATAAATATAAATAAAATAAGATGATGATGCGGGTACCTAAAGTCCAAGCTATGGTTTCGTTGATGAGTGGTCAGTCTGTTGCGTACGTTGATTGGTGGGTTTGGCCTGCCATGGACAAGAGGAACATTGCAGCCAGATGATGATTTGTGACGTTTGATATGTGTCACACATTCCTGGCGATTTTGTCCACCAGTAGGCACCACTGCCACGGCTACGACTTCGCTCATATTAAAGTTGAACGAGCAATGGCTCGGCTAATGAACAGTCATCTGCTGCTCATGACGCCAATTTACCTACAATTCGCCCAATATTATCAGCCTTTTAAAGTTTGCTTACATGCTTTACTTGCTATTGTATAATAAAAATATAAATATATTTATTAATTGGCTAATTTGAATTGAAGCTTTGCGTGATGCTATTTATGCATTTATTTTTTACCACTGCTATTAACGCTCAATTTTATAAATTATTAATTAATTAAAATACCTTAATCAAGCAAAAGCGATATTTCAATTTGAAACAAACAAAAAAATTAAGCGCAAACATACTGTACTTTATTAATTATTTTACGAGTATGTTCTTTTAATTTTTTTTCTTTTGATAACAACGTACATACACAATTAAGTCAATTTATTTTAGGCACATATAGATAATATTTTTATAGCTTTTTCATATCTTCGACACATTTTTGTATTAAAAAAAAAAATAGCAGTAAAAAAAACAAAGGAAAAATTGTAAAAAAAAAGTATTTAGCTATTCATTTGATAAGAGAAGCAAAAAAAATATGTATACAACTATTTAATAACTCGCGGCATTGAATTGTTAGGATTGATATCTTGTGAAGAGAATAGGTTGTAATTGACGTCACGTATCAAAATATGAATAAAAAATAAATAAAAGAATAACAGATATAGAAAAAAATACCACTGGGAAAAAAATATATAATTGCGGAAGTCATTGGTACTAATAGCTTTCGTACACATAAATATGTCTTCATATTTGTAGTGAATATCTATACATATAATACAAAAGTAATGTATTTTTCGCAGTTTCCAATGCTTTCAATTGAAAGTAGTAAAATCAGTGCAATATTTCCGTTCACATGATATCGCAAAATCAACGCGTTTAGATCTAATTCAAGCAATAATAAATCCATGTGATTATATTCAATTGTCCAATATAAATGAAATATTTAAGCTATTTATTATTCAGTATTTAACGATAAATAAAATTTAAAATTCCGCTCCAACTTTAAATACAAATATAAAAAATATATAATTATGTTTTGTAATGTACAAAATAAAATAAATGTGTGGGTATTTTTAAAATTAACAAAAATAAATCTATTCATGACATATGCACAAAAGAGACTTTCACATTATCAGAGAGCGCAGTTTAAAATAAACCAACTTGGCTTTCGTTTTTTTATCATTATTTGCACAAAACTCTATACATATAATATTTGGTTTTTAATGCTTGTTGGTTATTGTTTATTATCTGTATTATTGAGAATTGAAAAGATAAATAAAGACAAATTAAAGCAATTAATATTGTACAATATGAAAGATGAAGAGCGTGAAAGCCGTGAAGTGATATGAATAAGGCTAGCAGATAGGACATTAGTGGAATCTAGGCTACGGCATTCCGCTTATTCAGCTTTGCGCTCTAATGATAATATTTTCTTGCTTAAACTATTAAATATTCTCGTAACATATTATAATTTTTCTTCCTTATCAAATATTTATCGATTTTTTATTTTTTAGTAGGAGACTGCAGTCTTCTATGTATGTACGTATGGTAGATATATAATTTTATTATATATTACGTAGTACTAGACATTATATGACATAGGTGGAAACATTATATATCATATATGATATGTATAAAAGGAAGTCGATCCCGGCGTCTTCCGACACGATGGGTGTGCCGGGCACTAACGAGTAGAGACAAGAGTATAGTAGATGGAAGGAAATGATGAGAGAATGAGCAAGAGAAATAATGGCAAATGCACACACTCAGACACACACATATATATCAGGAAAAAAACACAGTCTATGTTGACAATCAGATTGTCACGACCCGTCTCTACTCTGTAAAGCCAAAACTCAGCATATAGGTATAAATATGCAGAATCGATCATGGATCTTTTCTTCTCTTTTCTTCATTTATATATTTTTTTTTCCATTTTATTCCGCTCTCCCGTACACGGAATTGCATAAATTACTAAACCAAATCAAAGCTTTGCTTATCTTCCATAAAAATAATCTAAAAAAAAAAATAAAAGATTAATTAGTGAAATTCACTCACCAGGTATGTTATTTTACAATTCGGTGGCTTATCACAATATCATACTAAACAGGATAAAAACCATCTAAAATAACAAACTGTCAAACTGTTAACAAAACTAAACAAAAAATATTATCAATTATCACTTTTATAATTGGCACAACTTGATCAGACTTTCAACAGACAAGTTGATATAAAAACACACCACAGACACTTTTAACAGATCCATATACAAATATAAAATTATTAATGCACTCTTTCTCTCTTTTTTTTCTGTGCTGTACAACTATATGACTTCGAGGGCGATGATACGAATGATGCCAATGAAATCACATACGATTTTATTCACTTATGCTTTTGCTTTAAATTACTCCGTATGTACTCAGTTATAAAATTCACAGCTAACAGTTAGTTGGTAAATACTAACGAGATATTGTTCTCACTTGCTCTTTAAATTTATTCGTTAGCATTTATCTTACTCTCCTTGGTGTAGAAATATGATGTGATGGAGAGAGAAAAAATATCACCTCGATTCGATCTCAATGTTCAAACTATTGTATATACTGAACCCGGGCTACTCCCTCTGATATTTATTTTATATTGTGTTAAATATTACTCAACTTTAATTAATAAACTGTTGTATTTTCACGTGGGTTATTATCAAGTCACAACTGTCAAACTTCAGTGCTAAGAGTATTTTTTTATTTGTGAGTAAAAAAACGACGCGTTCAATGTCTGTCTTTACGTAGTAATTTTATTATTTTTTTTTTTTTTAAAAAAAAATATTTTTTTAAAATTGTAAAGATAATTTTTCAAGTTTTTTACAAAATAAATTAAATGTCATTAAAAATACTTCATTATATTAGAAAATAACTCATTACGCAGATTTAATTTTTTCATTTAAAATACAAATATTTTTTTGAATATATCATCAAGTTTCATTTATAATTATTGTAAACTTTAATTTTTTTTTTTAATTTTTTCCTTTTTTTTTTTATAAAATGATTTTTAAACATTTAAAAAATAAAAATAAATTATTGAATCATTGAGATAATTTTTTTCAATAAAGAATTTTTTGTTTCAGAATAAGTATCGTTATTTTAGCAACAGCAATAAGAGCAGATGATAAACAAAAAAATAACAATAATTGAGAAAAATGAAGACAAGTTTAAAGAAAGATACGTGCAAATAGTGTTGGTAAGACTTGGCCGGGATAATGAGTGGGAGAAAGGTCGTGCAGCTGATGATACTAGTGCGGCTGCACCTAAACTCGCCTTGTGCCGGGGAGAATTACAGTAGATGGAGATGGATATAACGTAAAATATACAACAGACTGAGAGAATGGGGAGAGACGGGACAGAGAAAAAATAGATATTTGACATTACTGGATGACTAGACAAGACTAACTAATGTAAATTTTACATCTATAATATTTTTTATTGTACAATCATTCATTTTGCTCCGTTCTATTCAATGCCTACATCCACTTTACCTGTACAGCTTCCTCTGCAATCTATTGACTCTACATTCATTCAACTACAAAGTTATTTTTCTCTCTAAAAGCCACTTGTACCTTTTACCTGATTTATTGGTGACCCATGGCTTTTCAATGACTCAATAATTTACGGCATAAAATTTTCAAACTTACGATATTTTCGACATCCATTTATACAGTTTAAATTTTTATGTTTAGTTGTTTTTTATTTTAAATACTTAAATCATAAATAATAGATTTTTTAAAAATAATAGTTGTCACGACCGCAAAGTAAATTATTTATAAGAATTAATTTAGCAGATATTTATTAATTTTTAGAATTTTTTAACAACTAAATTATGGCAAAAAAAATGAGAAAAAAAATTGACATATAGAAATTTTGAAAAATCATAAATGAAATTTTTTAAAAATAGTTTTTCAGAAAAGATTTATTTGTTAAATAAAATTAAAAAATTATCAAGTGGCTGCTAACTTGAAAGTCATAAATTATTTAATTGCGGACTTTTATTAGAATCATTCAAATAAATAGAGATTGGCAATATAATATTTTAGTTTACAGTAAACTATATAATTATTACTATTATTATTATTATTATAAAGTGCAACACATACACAGACAATATGACTTGTGCTATCTATCGACGATTCAAGTGATAGAATAATGTTTTTATAAACTATTTTTCAATCTCATTTGTACTATTGTACTATGAATTGCGTGATAGTTATAAAATGCCATGTATGTTTATTATTTTATATTATCAACTTTGATGTTAGCTGTGAAAGTACTCAACAATTTTTTTTTCTTTATGCTGATATCAATCATGTCATTATTTATTTTTTTTTGTACAACGTTTACCAATATAATATAAAGCTTGCGCGCAATTCTCTGAGTCTTCCATCATATAAACTTTGTATCAACTCGAACTCGATGCTTCCTGTAATTTTATACGCTTTCTACCTGTTTGTTAAAAACCAAGAAATGTCGTCAAGTTTCCTGCATATTTTAATTTAATATTAAATTAACAAAACTCATAATAACAGAGTCCAATTTTTTAATTTAATTCCAGTTTTTATTGACCTTAACTTTGATGATAAAAAATCATCACATTAATATAAATTGTTGAATTGCATATTAAACAGTGGAAAAAATGATTGATCAATAAAATACTTTGATAAGTATGAAACTCATACATTACATGTACAAGGTATGCGCCAAAATATTACATCGAGTTAATTTCCTGATGCGCTTATCGGTGCATTACGTATATTAAACTTGATCAGACTTCCTTATCAATTATCAGCAATTACAAAACATAAATCACATCAGAAATAAAAAATGATAACATTTAACTTAAAAATAAATTAGTATACATAACTACAAACAGTGCATGTAATACTACGATGTACAACTATTTAATAAGGTTGTAAATATGTATGATGTACATACATAATATATAGCTCGATTATTCCGCGTGAATCCGTCAATAATTGACAATTTAACCACCGAGTTGAATCTATCGTTATATAATGCTAAAAAAAAACAAAGTATTTCATTGACATGAATTTATTTTTAAATTCAATCAATAAATAAATAAAAAAATACAAATGAAATATTTGCTGTTACACTTAAAAGATTTATCAATAAATAAAAAAATGAATACAACATTTACACTTGAAAAATGATTGTTTTTATTGTAAATGAAATTATTTTTTGCACTTGAATCAATAAAATTAGCATAGTTAACATGAATTTGCATAAAATAGATAAGTATTGTCGGCAACATAAACTTAATTCTAAAGTTATTATTTGGAAGAAAGGACCATAACATTCAATTCTTAATAATTATATTGAATAAAAATAATTTTTTTTCTTAAGTTTTGTCAGAAACAGATTAGCTAAAAAAATTTTTTAGGAAAATAACATAAAAAAATATAAACATTGACATTTAAAATTTTTTTTGTCAACTTTTTTCCTTTTATACATAAAATATGAAAAAAAATTAGGAAAACGGTTGACCCTGAAGGCCATTCCTGCAACTTCCCGTTACTTTCGTAATTAAGCGCTCAAAATTGCGCTTATTACGTTTTTGAATTCGAAGAACTCAAAAATATGATTTTTATGTAGTTTTGAGCTCTCCGAGCTCAAAAATCTGATAGAAGTTTAATAAAACACTATTTTTTGAATTTTCAAACCGCAATAACTTTTGAATGAATGAACCGATTTTCACGCGGTTGGCGGCATTCGACGCAGTTTTTCAAATTCTATGATACATTTTTAAATACAAATTGATAAGACCGGAAGTTTCGGTGTAATTCGAAAAAAACGCATTTATTCGATTTCTTTCGTCAACGATAACTCACGAACGAATCAACCGATTTTGACCGGTTTGGTGGCGATCGACGTGGTTTTTTGATGTTAAGAGCTGATTAGTTTTTGGAATTGATCAATCTAGCCGTTTAAAAGTTATTAAAAAAAACTTGATTTGAAAAAATTTTTTTTCGTTGTTTTTTTAAGATTCCTTAAAATCTACGGGTCGGAATTAGTCCAAATTGTATTCAAAATTTAAGTTTGGCCAAGCCCTTTCAAATGACAGCAACCACGATCAAATCGGCCAAGCCGTTCAAAAGTTATGAGAGGTTTACATACATACACACACATACATACATACATACATACATACATACATACATACATACATACATACATACATACATACATACATACATACATACATACATACATACATACATACATACATACATACATACATACATACATACATACATACATACATACATACATACATACATACATACATACATACATACATACAGACACCATCGCGGAAATAGTCAGGGAAGCTTCCTAGGACCTCAAAACGTCAAGATCTGATGAAAACTCGATTTTCGGAAAACGGGGTAAAAACAATAACTTTCCGAGTTTTGAAAATTTTCAATTTTCTTAGCGGGAAGTTAAAAATATAAACATTAACATTTAAAAATTTTTTTGTCTAATTTTTTTCTTCTATACATGAAATATGGAAAGAAAAGAAAAAAAAAACATTTAAAAATGTTAAATTTTGGATATTTTATTGCATTTTGATAAAATGATGAGCACGTTTATAAAATTATAATTATTTCTGAGAGAATTCGCAAGTACTCGGTTCGTAGTTTGAAACGATCGATAATTCACGGATTTACTTGATGAATGTAAATATACATTATCATTATCAGATGAGACAAAATCATTTATACATACCAGTAATTGGTTTTAACATCTGCGGGTTTTAGCGATAATCATTACTGGCATACTAATTTATTCTTTGTTTATATGAGTATTCGTAAACATAAAATACTATTCCAGAATTATATTATACAGGCAGGATGTAATACTTTGAACGGTAAGGCTTTACTTCAATGTGATTACATAGCCCTGAAATTCCAGTCAGAGAGATAAAAATGCTACGCGCTTCGAACTTAAATGGTTACAAACGTAATAATAGTATTATGCATACGTATGTATACAATTCGCCAATACACTGTTATCAAGTGGTAACGGCACAAACAAGTGAGGTGAGAAAAAAGACAAAAGAAGAAGCTGAAGAGAAACTAGTCGATTGAATTTGTCGTCATCGTTGTTGTTGTTCTTGTTCGTGTTAAGATGTCTTTGGTGTGGTATAAGAGTTGCCGATGTGTAGAGTGCGATTGACATTCTTTGCGACCTACTCCAAGAGAAATTTACCGACGAGACAAGACTTAACTTTTGACACTTTTATCGAAATACAGAAATATTAATTAATAATAATGTAATAAAAATAACAAAAAAACAAATAATAGCAAGTTTAATAATGACAGAAAGAGATGAAGAATGAGGACGATGAACTTAACTTCCATGGAATGCATCGTCATTGACCCTGGCCTTAGAAAATATTTTAGATTATTTTATATTTTATAAATATAAATATAATTTGTGCTTAGATTAAATTAATATATTGTGCATACATAAGTATGAACATATGAACATAATAATACTTACACTTTATTATGTACATATGTTGAAATATAAATATAATTTATCCGGTTAATGTTTTGGAATAGTATGCAAATAAAAAATGTTTATTGCAGCCTATAGTATTTATACATTTATACTGGTATATTAATCGGTAGAGGCTTTAATCTTTGCTCCGTTATAATTAATTAACTATACTTCCTATTAAAATAAAAAATTTATGACATGTATATAGATATTCAAACTCAAATGATAGACTAACTTTTAGAAATTTTGAATTATAATATCTAGATATAAACAAAATACTAATGAGTAAATTAAAGAAAAATTTTAAAGAGAAAAAAGTCAATATGGTATATATTTATATACATAAAATATTTAAAAACGTTATTGGTTATTGATAGAATTTTTCTATTGATTTGCATAAAAAAAGAAAATTAGGAAAACGTTTGACCCTGAAGGCCATCCCTGCAACTTCCCGCTAATTCCATACCTACGTGCTTACAATTGCACTAATGATATTTTTGAGCTCTTCGAGCTCAAAAGTCTGATAGAAGTTTCACAGAACATAATTTTTTGAATTTTCAAACCGTGATAACTTTTGAATGAATCTACAGATTTCCACGCGGTTGGTAGCATTCGAGGCAGTTTTTGCAATCTCATAACGAATTTTTGAGTCTGAATTGATCAAACGAGGAATTTCAGAGTAACTCCGAAAAACAATTTTTTCGGTTTTCTTTTGTTCACGGTATCTCTCGAACGAATCAACCGATTTTGACCGGCTTGGCGGTGATCGACGTGGTTTTTTAACAGTTATTCAAAAAAATGTCGGAGTTATGTTAAAAAACACTTATTTCCAAATATTTCGTCGACGATATCTCCCGAACGAATCAACCGATTTTGACCGGATTAGCGGCGATCGACGGGGTTTTTCAAGCTTATGGTATCCGTGCGGGCGTGTGTGTGTGTGAGTGTGTGTATAAAACTCTTATAACTTTTGAACGGCTTGACCGATCGGATCGAGATAGGGGGTGATCTAAAGTGTATAATTGCCATTAAATTTCGTGAAAATTTGAATTGATTCGCTAGATTTGGAGAAATCTCAAAAATAAAATTAAAAAAAAAATGATTTGATTGGAATAACTTCTAAGCGGCTTCACCGATCAGTTCCATAATTTAATCCGCTCTTGAACTTCAAAAATCACGTCGATTACTACCAGTCCCGTCAAAATCTTTCGGTTCAAATTTACAAGACAATTGTACGTACAATTTTTAATTTATATTCTTAAGGAATGTGTGGGCAAAATAAACTCATTCTAAATTTCTCAGTTAACAATTTATCACGAATAAAGTCACGGAAATTGCGATTTTCATTGAAAGATTATTTTTAAAATTATTAGAACTTGGCTGCAACCACTGAAGCGCTTTCCCCAACCGCTTAAAAAAATTTGTGGTCGAACCTCGCTATAAGAGCAACCAAAGATTCCAAAGAATTCGATACTACAAAGTACGCTATTGAAACTCTCTTTGGCATAGCTTTATATTTTAATGTAACTCGAGTAATTCAACCGGAATACAAAGGTCTCTTTTACAATTAAGCAAAAACACCAAGAGTCTCTCTATGTAGGGAAGTTTGGACGGTCAATGTTGTCAAGTATACAATAGTGGGGTAACTAAAATTTCAGGAATTTTCCCCTACAGCTCTGACTTAGTCTTATAAAGAGGTCAGACTGTACTTATAAATTAATTTGCTGGGGTACACGAATTGATAAAGACAATTAAAGATTGACATGAGCATCCGGACACGGTCCGACCGAAAAGGCTAGACACACCGGAAGAACATTAACGATATGTACTTTTATTGATATATACATGCATACGCACTCATGTGTGCGTAATACTTATATACTAATGCAATATTCTAATACAGTACCACGTAATGAATGTCGAGTCTACGCGGTCTTTATTACATCAAGCTAACGGTTGCAGGTGTGCATTATCTTGAGCGTAACGGTCGTTGTATTTTTCTCAATAGTTATGTATTTATTACGGTTACGCAAAAAATTGACTATTTTTATTTTTTGTAGCCCGGATGAAAATAAAGTAGTTTAATATGTTTTACAAATCAGCTCGATTTATTATTTTTTAGGCAAATTGCCATGTCTACTTAAAACCTTTCTATTACTGACCACCTCTACTTAAAAATAATGAAGCCGATCAAGGTCTACTTAAAAATTTTTAACTTCCCGCTAAGAAAATCTAAGATTTTTAAAAATCGGGAAGTTATTGGTTTTACCCCGTTTTGCAAAAATCAAATTCTCATCAGATCTCGAAATTCTAAGATCACAGGAAGCTTCCCTCACTACCCCTCACGAGGGTATCACTATGTCTGTATGTATGTATGTATGTATGTATGTATGCATGTATGTATTTATTTATTTATTTATTCGTGTGTGTGTGTGTGTGTGAAATTTTGAGAAATCAAAAAAAAACAAGAAATGCTGGAAAATTTTAATTGACAAAGCTTTATTGGTCTTAGTTTCATCTTACTGCGTGTTAAAGTTATATGATATAAATAGAAGTTTGAAAAATTAGTTAATACAATAATAATAATAATAATAATAATAATCATACAATAAGAAAAAATATATTTAAGTGGATAAAATATTGACAACTCCAGAGTGCAAATGTTTAAGGGGGCAGGTAAAATAGGCATAAAATGTAATAGATAAAATGTCACTCTTCATACATCCTGTCACAGAGCGCAAAACGTCTATGTAAATTGTGTGCGAAATAACTAAAAAGCTATCCCACGAGAGCATACGAGAATTGACGCTCTAAATATTATAACATATTCTCATGCGCATACTATTGCGGATAGGATTCAATGTCCCTTGACAAACGATTGGTTTTTTCCCCGTCGTTCTCATATGTACAAATGTACGTCATACAACTCGTACACCAGAATACATCGAGAATATACGCGTAATATTGATGTACATATACACAGTTTATAATGCTATTTTTGGACTAGTGGGAGAACGAAAAGCAAAAAGCCACGCCAGAAATTTAGGGGCACGTCAAGAGCGTGCGAGTTAAATTAAGTTATTATAGGAATAACACAAGGAATACCAGGATTTATAGGTCTATATAAATGAAATGTGAACACCGCCCAGAAAGCATATGTGCTGGTCTACGCTAAAACTTGCGGGAAACTAAATAGTGAGGAATCGTGACTTTGGACTAATGTCTAGCCGAACAGTTTTAGCTTTCTCTTAACTTAAAGCTTCATAACATTTTTATATGTGTAATGCACGAATGTATATAAGTTAAGGTTAAATTTATCCACTCTTGTTAAACAGTTAAATATAATTGATGCTATGGGCATAGCTTAGCTATATAGTTATACATACCGACAAAATAGTCTTTGAGCAATGAAACTCAATGGGAGAGTGAGAATTAAATTAATAAATTAGAGCACGATCATGAGGGTAGATCAAAAGACTCGATCTGGCTTATAATAAATGACAATATTAATTACTGCATTAAGAAATAATTATTATTAATGTATAATCAACATTAGACAAATTTCAATAGTCATTTTTGAAAATGATCGATTTTTTTTAATGAATATTCTTAATTGTTATAAGTTTCTATTTCGTTTAAGTTAATGTTGTTACCCTTAACAATTTTTTTGTTAATTATCGGGAAATATGGTCTACAATACTTCAACTCATTATAAATGATATTTCGAATTTTTAACTTCCCACTATCAAAATCAACGATTTTTGAAAATGGGAAAGTTATTGATTTCAAAATTACAAAATGGAGTTTTTGAACATATTTCGTAGATGTTCGAGCCTAAAGCGTTAGAAATGTATAATAGTTACATTGTTGAGCTCAAAAAGCTCAAAATTTTTTGTAATATTTTTATTTATTTATTTATTTATTTAAATGCCAAGGCTAAAAGCCGAATAGCAAATGGTAGAAATTACATAATGGTAATGGTACACGTAAGTAACATTATGAAACAATTTTACATCTTTGTATAATAGTGAGAACATAGTGTAAATATAAGTAAAATACAGAGAAAAAGAGAAAAAGAAATACAAAAGAAAAAATTTTTGAAAATTAAAAGATCCTGAAATATTGTTTATATAATAGCAATTTGTATAAAACATTAAGATTACAGATAATTTTAATTTAAAATCAGTTTCCAAATCAGTTTGGTAATGAAACTAATTTTAGTATCAGTGAAAATTATCGTTTATAAATCAATAATTTATTAGCACGTTGAATTTTCTAACTCCAGATGTTGAAAGAATTCAAAAGCTTTAATTTTGAAAGTTCCAAGACTCAGTGTCTTTATGAAAGTGTGTTTATGATCTCAACTGGAAGGTCACGCCAAAGTTTTTTGAGCATTTTGAGATCAAATACAGTGGGAAATTCCACGGATGCTCTGTAGGATTTTTCAGTTATTTTTTCTCAAAATTTCTCAAAAATAAGATGATTAAAAAAATTTTTTTTCAAAATAAAAAGCTTTAAAACTACTAAAAAAATGTATTTCTTGACAATTTTCATAATTGGTGAAAATGTTTATTTTTCGATATTTATTGCCAAAAATAGGATAGACTCAATTTCTCAAAAATTACCATTTTTTTTTTTTTTGTAACAAGAATACTTTAAATTCTCGAAACGTTCGTTGGTGTAAAAAAATTTATTTCATCCAAAATAATTTTGGTGCTTTTAACAATATTTTGTTTGTATTCTCTTCAAAACCTGTTTTTTATTCATTATTTGTATTTTAATTTTTTAAAGTCTTTTTTTTGTTTTAACGCCATTAAATCAAAATAAAATAATCTACTGTGAAATTGATTATGTAATTTTAAACTGAAACATGTTCGAGACAATCAAAATAAAAAGTAATGAGGTGAAAAGATTTAGGCGGTTGGATGATGATGAATTTATATATAGGTAAAATTAAATAGGTATACATAATACATAATTGAATAACCAGGCGCCCACAATCCTGCCTACGGAGTACAGTAGACGCCAGACGTCCCGACGGTTACGGTGACCCCGCGAGCGACAGGCTGACGAACACTATAGTTAACAAAGAGTACGATGACTAAGAAATTATGTTACAAAAACTCATGAACGATCGATCGTAGAAAATTTTATAAAAAAAAAAAATTTAACGCTGTGTATAATAATAATAATTCGATGCATCAGCACACTTTTGACTCTTTTCACCTTACCTCATTTAATTTGGCTAATGCTATTATTGCTATTACTGCTAATTAATTTCAAAGACAATAATACAATGAACATAGGGGATAGAAAAATAATAATCTTGAGCACGACGTTATATTATGGGACAAACAACCCTCGTTCTCGTTTACGTTATTTATATACTTTGTTATCCTACTTTTTACTAGATTAGTTACTTTATCACCAACAAGAATAGATTTTGAAAGTACTCCTACGTACTTGAGATCCTTAAGAGACATATATATCATGTATTATTGGCGAGGGTATTGATATTTATTGTTAGAATTTAAGAACTATTCCATCTAGAATTTAAGGTGAAATAGTAGGTAAGTGTGGGTATTACTGCGGTTTTTTTCGGTAGGTCTTACTTCAAAAGCATTTTTATTAAATTTTTTAAAAATAACAATAATTATTTTTATTTTAAACCAAAGTTTGACTCATTATTGACTCAAAAAAAATCAATAGTGCGGTAAACTAATATTTTCTTTAAATAATAAGCATTTCAAAAAAAAAATTCATATGCATGTATTACTGCGGGCATAAAAGAAGCTCGTCTCTATTACTGCGTGGCAATTACTGCGAATGACCCAATTACTGCGTGCCTATTAATGCGGATGAAATTCAATGATAAACGAGTTCGGGATCATATAAGAAATTAATAAAATACGTTTGAAAGATAATTATTTATTTAATAAAATGACTGGATTAGAACATATTCCTGAAGTAATTTGAATTCATATCAATTAATAATAATCACCGGAATAGTGATGTATAACATGACAAGCAGAGTTTTTATAGTAATTTAAAAAATTAGCTTTATCAAAGAAACACAAAAAAAATCATTTTGAATTTTTTTAAATTAATCAAAAAAAATTTTGAATAAAGTTACATTAACTTAATTTAATGAAAATTTCTTGGTTTAAAAGTTTTCCTGCTTAATTTGACACAACAAATTCTTTATTATAATGACCGCTTGTATTTTTTATCAACTTTGATTTATTTGTTTCATTTTTCATCAATTTCTGTTTATAATTTATTTTCAAGATTATTTATTTTTAACTAAGAGCAATTTGAAGGCAACTTGAACTGTCAATTGACAGGCAATATTTTCTTTTTGGGTTAGAATATATGCATTTTACACCCGCAGTAATTGGTACAAATGCATACAAATAGAGGTGCTTCTATTACTGCGGATTATTGAAAACATTCGCAGTAATACAAGCATGTTCATTTTTTCGGTACCAATTACTGCGTCCTTAAATAAATAATATTAATTAATCAGAACTCAATTTTTAATGCATAACTGATATTGAACAAGGGTTATCTTACTTTTATATGAAAAAATTTTTAATTTGAACCATTTTATGTAAGGAAAATGATCTTTTAGTAGCACCTCTTTTCGTACAGAAACTCACAAAAAATCTATAATTTACTAGCTGTTAGCCAGTTAATTTTAATTTATTAATAACCAATTGAATAATTGTTGTACGTGTAAAACTACTATGCAAATATTTTCTTAAAGATTTCAATTACAAGAAACAATTTTTTTTTAATTCAAAAAGCTCAAGTACGATTTATTTATAATTGAAATAAAAAAATCCACAGTAATACCTACACTCGCAGTAACACCCACACTTACCCTATAGCGTGAAGGAAAAGAGTAAGAAAATGTAATGAAGTAAAATAATAAAATTTAAAACTAAATTAATTAACTTTAATGATTACAGTGAACTATTTAGTGAATCTGATTTTCTGCACGCACTGAACATTCATTCAACTTAAAGTTTAAAATCTCCCATAATTCCTTTTAGTTTATTTCTGTTTTTTAATTGATTTTTTTTTAAATATATTCAAAGTTTTTGAGTGAAGAAATTGAAGAAAAAAAGTTTAATGCGACAATGTTAAAATGTTTTCAGTTGACTTTGCTTCAACACGCACTATTTTTTATTATTGTCTCGCTTTCGATCATGAGTAACAAAATAAAGGGTGCTCTTGTATGTTTGAATATGTATTGCATGGATGTCGTGATAAGATCTCACTTGAAATTATAATGTTTGATAGTAGAAGTAAAAAAGGTGTGTGAGAAAAAAATTATCTAGTTTTTATAATGTATGGTTTACATACACATTAATACAAATTTATGACCGATGATGTTCTCTCGGTTAATGACCTCAATTTCATATAGTAAAAAATATAAACCGAGCGAAAAAACGTCGTAAATATATAAAGGAAAAAAAAATGTTTATTTTTATATAATTTATATCACACGTTTGATTAATGTTCAATAAAAATGATTGTAAATACTTTATACTTGTACAAAAACACATAATAATGATTACAATGAAAAATTTCATAAGAGTAGGCCGAAACTTGTTTACGTTATCGTGATTTTTAACATAATATTTATTAAATGCTTTTTATTATTGTATGCATACAAATATACAATAAATTGAATAGTAAATAGACTATTATGCCACATCTAAACATAACATCAGAAGTCACAGCAAGGAGATAAAGAGAAGTCTAGTGTCTAGACAAGAATTATTGTCATTATAACTAAACTCGTAAAATGAAATATAGAAATGTGGAATTTTATAATCTAAAATATCTTTTTTATACTTATGCGTCGATTGAAATATATAAATATTAAGTTGATATAGTATAAATGTAAACATCACCAATGACATAAAATTATCACGCAGTTGTTAAAAACGTATCGAATTTCTTTAGTAGTCTAAATTATCATGAAATATAAAACCTGTTATATAGAATCACTCTACCATAAGTTGATATAATTCAGAAGAATAATTAATTAATAAAATTATTGTTTGTTATTTTGTGGATTTGGCTAATTTTTAGTAAATAATAGAAATAATTGATATGAGAATTTCGTAAGATTAATTCGTAGAAGCACTTGTTGACTAAAGTCACACCTTTTTCGTCATTGTTTCTTTCATTTTTTGCAAGATAACAATGATTGCTACTCATTACATTCATTAAAGTTAATTATCTTGTAGATTTT
Source organism: Cotesia vestalis (assembly GCA_000956155.1). Lineage (NCBI taxonomy): Eukaryota > Metazoa > Arthropoda > Insecta > Hymenoptera > Braconidae > Cotesia > Cotesia vestalis. Next base: position 24,032 of record JZSA01001840.1, on the reverse strand, counting down.
CTTTTTAAATATTTAAAAACTGTTTTCATAGAAAAAAGCATTCTTATAAAAATTGTTTTTGAATTACGTAATATTATTCTGAACGTTGAAATATAGAAAAAAAGAAGTGATTATGTTCATGATTTTTTGTTTGTCCAAACAAAAATGGAGTTTCCCACGCTTATATGATAAATGATGACTCAATAATTTAAGAATAAAATATAGTATATTAGAATCAAAACTAATTTAAAAAAATTAACGTTTGCTGGTTACAATAAAAATCTTACCAAATTAAAAATTTGATTCATAAGGCGCATAATTTACAAAGAAAAAAAAAGTAAGAAAATTGTGCTAATATCGAAAAATACAGTCACTCTTAATAATTTCCTGTAACATTCTAAAAAAATATAATTTATATCTGTTTATATGCTAAAACTTTCTCACGAGTCACTGAAAAAATATAAATATATACGCTGGTTAATCGAAACAAGTGACTCACCGAATTGTCTTAAAATGTTATCAATGACCGGGTTTCTATACCATATATACTCAAGTGGAAATTTTGCTTTGTATAAATGATTTATTGTGATTTTATTGTTATCATTATTATGCGTAATACATTTGCGATTTATATCTAATTTAATAGACTCTTGGGCAGCCCAATTCTAACATAATCAAAAGGAAATGACACAACCATGAACTAAGATAGTTTTTTTTTAAGTGACTCACCACTTGTGTTTTAGCTAATATGGTAATATAAAGTATATAATAACATTAAGTAAATAAGATGACGTAGAAGTGTATAGATTTTTTCTCTTTTATTGAAATTTCTAAACTTATTTTTAACTTTCTATCTGATCATAAATACACAGAAAAAAAGTTTCACTTGAGTCCAGAAAATATTTTTCTTTCTAAATATTTTTTTTTGACACAAGAAATTTCACTTATATCAACTAAATTAATTCTTTTGCTTCTAGAAATACGTATCTTGATCCAAGAAAATTTATTTAAGTCAAGAAAATCTTCTTGTTTTTAAAAAATTCAGCTTTTTGCTCCAAAAAAATTTAGTTCTTGATAGAAGCAAATTTTCTTGTCTTGAGAAAATTTCTCTCTTGCTCCAAAAAATTAAATATCTCAGTAGAAGTAAATTTTTATTGACTACCATGTCAAATGGGAAGATCAAATAATATTGAATCATTTTTTTTCATTCAATATGTAGAATTGCACGCTAAAATAATATAAAATGGCTATCAAATATTCAAGAGAAAAATGTTCTCAGGGTGAGAATAGTATATTACACACCTAGGGAAGTAAAGTAAGAAATGTCTCAGATCACATGTAATTGTTGGCCGAGGCGAAGCCGAGGTTGACAAACATGTGATCTGAGACATTTCTTACTTTACTTCCCTAGGTGTGTAATATACTATTTCTTAGCTGAAGTAGGTGGCGCTGCTTCCCTAAATATCTTAAAATCTTGATCAAATATAAAAATTTATTGTATGAAGTATTTATGATAATTTGAACTAAGAAAAAATTACTTCCACTGAGAATAGAATTTCAAGAAAAACTTTTACTTCGGCCAACACAACTTCGGTCTTCCTTCAGACACCCGAAAATTTTCTTTCAGTGTACTAGAAATTTAATTTATTAATCATCGTAAAATGTCATACTTAAAACTTACATCTCATTGAAAATCAGAAACTTTTTTTAAAGACAACTTAAAAAATTTAATTATAGCGCAACAAATAGAACTTTTTCTACCCTATAATTTTTAATTAAGTGTAGATAATACCATTCTCTAGAGAATATGTCAACTAATATAATATCACAGAGCTTAGAGATATCATGGTGGTTGACAACATCAGAGGAAAAGATACTGGCTGTTTACTCCTATTTTACTTTGAAACACGAGAGTAAAAGGAGGAAGCTTTGTGACAGCAAATCCCATTTTGGTTTTTTATTATATTGATTTTCCTTTTAATTTAATCGCCTCCAATATACGAGCCACTTTCTACTTAAACTCTTCATTCTACTCTATACTTTAGATTTTTCTATAGACTTCGTACTTCAAGTGAATAAATCGATTTGCAAGAGCAGCAGGTGCAAGTAAAGCAGTTGGCTTTAATGATCAGATGAGCCGTCAATGAACAAAGGACACCTGCTAGAATGTATATTTTAGGAATACAAACAAAGATTTATTTTCCACTGATTTAATATTTATCTTAATTGTCACGAGCGTAACAATATTTAAACACAAAAAAAACTTAATAATAATATTTTTACAAAATTATTATTGTTCACAAATGCATTATTGTAATTGTTTCTACACATGTGTTTAGTTTATTGTGTACAACAGTCTATTTTAGAAAATGTCGTCATAATAGTAATCGAGCAAGTGGCCGAGCAATTTTTGGCACGGGGTTTTGAAACTCACTGTTGATTCTTACTGCCAAACTATTTCGTAAACTTTTATTTTAATATGGAATATGTATTATCTTATTTATTTTATGACGCAAAATATTTACGTAAAAAATATGTCATCATTTTCTGACACACGTTAAACTATTTTTCGCTATGAGACAATGACGTGCCTAGAACAATATACACCTGCAAATATTTCAATTATACGTTATTATATTATCTATTTTTCTTAAATATTCAAGGTAAAGTATTCTCACGAATATTTTAAATTCACATAAACAATAACTACAACTATACGTTTAAAAGCTTACGCATTTAAATTATTTATAGAAAACGAATATACTTAAAAAATATTTAAAAGAAATTCCTTTCACTAATTTACATAAATTTTAGTGACATTCGAAAACAGCAAACTAACTGGAACTGCATGCCGCTGTTATAGTTAATTTATAAAATTTAAAGATACATTTTAAATAATCAAAGGAAGCATTTTACGGTCACTTTATTAAGGTCAACGACCAACATCATTCATGAAGAAGCCCCATATAATGAGTAAACTTCATCATTCGTCATTCTGCTATTATCTTCAAGAGCTTCGTCAGTTTCCTTAAAATTATTATGTATACTTTAGTGTTGAGACTTACAGTACAGTCAAGAAGTAAGATTTTTTTGCAAAAAATAGTTCTAAGTGTGCTGAAAATATGAGAGATAATTCATTCGTTTCAGAAAGAAATTCTGAGGAAAAATATTAAATATTAAAAATTAAAATAGTTATAAATAAGAACGGAAAAAGAAAAAAAAGCCTCACTGTTTTGGCAGAGAAATCAAAAATTCTTTAATTAATTTTTGAAAGATATAGGGAACTTTTTCAAACTCTTTTGGATTTATTATTGTATATCAAAACAAAATATATATTTTGAACTAATTGTTTAGGATCGCAGATCCACTTATTTTCGGTAATAAAAGATCGAAATTAAATTGAAATATCGACAAAATTTGTAAAAAAATTTTTTCTTGCCACGCCTCGACTATCATATTCCATACGCCAGGAAATCCAACTTTATGGCCTAGGGGTGTAATATACTATTACTTGAAGAAACTAAAAAAATTATTGGTAGAATTTATAAAAAACATTTCTTTATTACAATGAATATATTCATTAAATCGTTTAAATAATCCTCAAAGCCATCTGGCGTTGGTGATATTAGCATCACTAAAATTTTTTACTCCCCGCTTTGAAAATGAATAATTAAAAAAAAAATAAAAAGGTATTTTTTATCAGTCGAATTTTTAAAATGAAAGTTTTGATCGGATCTCCCGGCTGAAAATCGGGCCGCGTACACGGAAATGGTTTATTGAGATTTCGATCTGGTCTCGAGCAATTCAAAATTTAATGATCCGTTCAAAATATTGCTGTTTGAGAAACTCAAAAAATTTTGAACCGAAACTCAAAAGTCAACAAATTGGATGATTTTCATTTTTTCATCTTTAGTCTATAATACTCTAATAAATTAAAATTTTTTGATTACAAACAAGCTTTTTTAGATGTAAATGTAAGGATCTATGTACTTGTATAATTAACTCGATGAAAAGAATTATCATTTACTCTACGATTCTTATATGTTTCTTATAGTAAATTCTTTGTTACGCACGATACAGCGAATTAAAACTTTTCCTCAGTATGTTTTAATGAACGGTTCTTTATTATCTTATTTCTATAGTTTGAATAACTATTGCGAGAATAAGTAACTTTATACTCGACATACATCGTTAAAATATTAAAATTTCAAAGCAGATGTGGGTTTAAAATATAATAGAAACTCAGTTTTGGTTTATCAATCGTCGGCTCAAAAATACTTGGAAGATAAAAGTTGTTCCTCACAAATAAAAAAAAACCAATTGTTTCGCTAATTGATATACTATTCAATAAAATTTCTTAACTATACTATTGACAAATTAAAACCGAAAAGTTTGTTGTAATACATCCAATTAAATATCGTTTAAAGATTTACGTTCAGTAAAAATGTTTGTACAGTCTAAAATTTTCTTCGTTCTGTATTACTTAACACTTGAAAGATACATTTTTGATTATTTAATTTACCCAACACATATTCAAAATTATTTCACCAACAGTTAAATCGTAAGCTTAAAATAATCTTTAAAAAAAAATCATTAAATATAAATAGCCGTTCAATAGCAAAATAAAAGTGTACTATCTTTTTCTCGATAAATATTTACGTAATCAAATTGGAATTTATCAAATATAATTGAATAAATAAATAATGTGTAAAAACAAAATAATTGTTTGGTTATAATGATAAAAATAACAACTTTAGGATAACTCGGCTGATCCTGTGAATGAAAGGCTCTAGTCTTCACACATCAACATAAGTTCTAGATAAAAATGACTAAATCAGTATTCCGAAGGTTAAAGACTTATTTCTTCTTATTTTCTATTTATCTGACACACAAGTGACAAGGTTATCAATTAACCTTCAGGCAAAATATACTTTTTCTTTCAGGTACAGCTTCAGATATTATAGAACTTTTATGAGTATTTAAATGTCAATAATGAAAAAATTAAAACCAAGCAATTAAACGGTAAATCATTTTTAAAAACTTTCTTTAATATAAAATCAGTCAGAAATGGCATTAAAGTTAGCTGTCACTTGACAATTTTTTAATTTTTTTCTTAACAAATAAATTTCTTCCTAAAAATTGCATTTGCAGTTTTTTAAAATTTCTAAATGCCAATTTTTTTTATAATTTTTTTTTGTCATAATTTACTTATTACAAAAATTCTTAAATTATCAGCTATCTGCTAAGTTAATTTTCATCAGTCAGAAGCATCAACAGATATTACTTGGTTATCTTTTTTATACTCTCATCTATCAAAATATAAAACAGTAAACTTTTGCGGTGATAAAGTAAAACTGTCTAAAGAGGAAACGTAAAATATTTCTGATTAAGGAACGTCTTGAAACGAAATTTAAGTGTTAGGTCGGATGCTAGATTTGTAGAAGCAAATGTGAATAAACTATTATATCGAAACATTTTAAAATAAATAACAGTAAAGAAGCTCTATCCATCTCCTATTTTAGAAAAAAAACCCATAAAAAGGTAGATGAGGATGTAACAGAAAACGAATGAGTGAGGGAAAACCTGGGTAGGGCATCATATTTTATACTTGACTGTTCACCCTTCATACACAATCCATAAGCTATATGAGCTACCGACATCAATTTGAGGCCAATTTGCTCATGGGTGTGCCCAACAGCTCGATAAACACGCGTTACCCAAAGCTATGCAATTTTTTATTTTTTTAAATTTTCTTCGTTGGATCTGTTTTACAAGATGATTCTTATTTAGTTTTAATTTTTATCAATCATGTATTAAATTACAATACGCATGAAAATTAGTAAGCAATAAAATTCGAAAGATCATTTATGAATGATAGAATTTAATTTAACTATTTAAAGTCCAAGAATTTGAATTACCTACTTCTAAATTTATTCTATTGTGTGTCTGTTTGTTCATAGATATTCATATTCATTACATTTTTACTTAGATTTTTATTTAAACAAAGTACGTATAGTGGTACTGATACTGAATTCTGAGTATATTATACATTAATATTCAACGAACAATAATATGCTGGTTGAGCAGAGAATATTATGTGAATTCTTCGACAAGCGCTTTGGTACTGGATAGAATCTACTGATATATAGTAGTCAACAACAAAGAACATCAACAACTTGAATTTTGTCGTGAAAAATACTCACACACATACGTACAAAACAATGAGATAATTAATGTAATCAAAAAGATTTTTCTCAAGTAACTTATGCTTGTCATTTGTTTCTTTGCAATGCGGAAAAACTATCAAAAAATTTACATTAAGTGTTCTCTTCCTTTAATTAACAAAATTATGAAAATCTTTGAGAGGGATACAAAAATTAGCATTTTGAACTTTTTGATGAAAATTTAAGTTTTTTTTAATCAAGCTACACTGAAAAAAAAAATTAACTTAAATCAAGAGTAAAATTCTTGAACCAAGAAAATAATTTTGAAGAAGCTCATTGTCTTGAATCAAGACGAAAAATTCTTGAATCAAATAAAATTTACTTAAACCAAGTGAAATTTTTTAGCTTAAGAATTTTTCAACTCAAACCAAGACGATGAAATTCTTCAAAATTATTTACTTGATTCAAGTAAATTTTTTTTTCTGTGGATGTATAAATTTTCTTCAATTATGTTAATTTTTTCGTTTGTAGAAGTTCTGAAAAATTGTTGATGTAATTTTTAAAAATATTTTCTAAATTTTATTCTTCAAAGAAGATGAAAAAATTTTCAATTTTAATACCATGCTGGTTTCTTTTTGAGTTCAGTTCATTTTCAACTTCATAATACTAATTTATTTTAAATTTTTTAGCCGTATTATGGCCCTCACATTCCTTGAAAGACTATTACAGATAACAACAATTTATACGTCTTAAGAGCCAGTCCCTATGATTGCAGCTTTTAATTTCTCTTCTAAACAAAGAAGATTTTCGAAAAAAACGCTCGGCTACGTAAAAGATTTTTTAATTATCTATTTTATATCAGAGCGTTTTTTTCGAAATTCTCATTTGCTTAGAAGAAAAACATAAAACTGTAATTAGCTTTATCATCACGAGTGCAACAAGGATAGTACCGTTTCTCGCCATGAGTACGACGCGAGAAAAAGATAGGATCGGCTGTTAAATTTATATTAAATGCAATCAGATCAAATGGCCTTGAATAAAAAGTAAATTAGTCCAAGTTTATTTTATGCATAATACATACAGAATAAAAAAACAGTTGTTACTGAATGGATATGGCTTTCTACTCTAGTGTCTGTTGTAATAAAGAAAATAAAAGTTAAAAAAAAATATCATTAGACGGTGAGTTGATGAATTGGGCTTTTGAAAATTAATCAGTCTCATGGAGAATAATTTGATCCATTCTTTTTCCCAACTTATGTTTTTCACCTGTATATGCATATATTTCTTCAATCCATCATTATTATTATTTATAATTTTTTACTGCACTTGCAATAGATTTTTATAAGAATGTAGCTTCTAAACAATCTTACTAACTTTAATAAATTTTTAAAAAACCAAAATAAAGTCCACATAAATAAATAAATTAAATAAGAAAAGTAAAGAAAGGCATTAACTCAACAGAAAAATAATAAATCATTTAATAATAACTTTTAAATCATTATTTTGTCTTTAGCATAGTATTCTACAATGATACTGCAATCGATAAATAGTTGAAAATTTTTTCATCTTCTTTAAAGAATAAAATTTAGAAAATATTTTTAAAAATTGCATCAACAATTTTTTAGAATTTCTACTAACAAAAAAATTAACATAATTGAACAAAAGTTTATACATGCACAGAAAAAAAAATTAACTTGAATCAAGTAAATAATTTTGAAGAACTTCATCTTTTTGATTTGAGTAAAAAAATTCTTAAATTGAGAAATTTTTCTTAGTTTAAGTAAATTTCACTTGATTTAAAAATTATTTTCTTGGTTAAAAAATTTTTCTCTTGATTCAAGTTAATTTTTTTTTCTGTGTGTATGTATATATGATAGAAGCGGCCTTGTCCGCACGATTACGGCTGTAATTCTTGATAGATCTTAATGAAACTCAACATATTTGATATATGAACGAAAATCTCGGTCAAGTTCGAAAATGGGCTAAATCGGTCCATTCGTTCCACAGTTGTGGCTGTTTGAAAAATTTTTTCATTTTCATGAAAATCAAAATTTTACAAAATTTATCCAAATAACTTTAAGGCTATAATAGATAACTAAATTCTGACAATTGGATCTTAAAGTTCATATAATTAATTTCAATGTACTTAATTTTACTTTCTCTTTTAATCATTTTTTCTATTTTTTCTACAACTCTTAAAATCTGCAAAATTATGAAAAATAATTACTTTTACGAGATTATTGTTGAATAACTTCAACTTAACTCATTGTACCGCAATTCTGTGAATTTCATTTTGTAGTTCGTAAAATAAGTTAATAAATTTTATAAACGCTCTGGAGATAGTATCAAAAATTTTAATTATTAATGTGTTCAAATTGAGAAATCTACCTTTCCATATCGGGTGTGGCCGAATATGGCTTTTTTTACTTCAAGATTATTTCTCGGTAATCCAGTTAATTTGTTTATCAATGCGTGTAACATTTATAATCTTAAAAAATGTTTAATGATTAATGGTCTATACAGCAATATTTTTGATAAATGTAATATTAAAAGCATTTTATTATATACATAATGCAAAAATAATGTGATAAAAACGGTATTTATTTTTTACAAAATAAGTAATAAAGTACATGATGAAGGTTCAAGGCTCTTGTGCATGCACTTTATTGCAAAGATACATTAAATGGGAAAGTGTTTGTTGGTTGGACGGAAGTTTAAATACTATACATATCAACAGATAGGTTCTAGTCTGGTAGTCACACACTACACTACCACTGGTGAACTTTAATGAGTACTTCAAGGGCGTGGTATGGACTCTGGATGTTTTGTTTGTAAAAATCCACCACACATGATATTTATCAATTAAATCCAAACGAGTTTCATACTCTATGGGTTAATAAATGTTGCTACAGTGTGTTAAATAGTAGAAATAAAATGAAGTTTTGAAGATAATGAAGAGCTTCAAAGGAAACTGACTTGTACAAATTACAGCTCATTACTCTCAAGTTCAATGAGAAATAATTATTCAACGTAATGGAAGAAAAGGTTTTAAACGCAAAATTGAATCATCAATGAATTTAAATTTCATTGTAGTGAATGATTAATCAATTTCTTAGGAGGCATTTCTTTGTTATGTATCAGATGATATTGTATAAATGACTTTAGAATACGATTCACTTTAATCGAGCGTAGAGTCATTGAGTATAACAACTTAGCAAATAAATAAATTTTACGACATTAAAGTTAGCAGTTACTAGAGAATTTTTTAATTTTATTTAACAAAAAAATTATTTTAAAAAATTGCATTTTTAATTTTTTTAAATTTCTAAATGTCAATTTTTTTTATCATAATTTTTTGTTCGAAAAAATTCTAAAAATTATTAAACATCTGCTAAATTTATTTTTATATAAATTTTTAAAAAGAAAATTAAACTGATGATAATTTTATGGTAAATATATTTAGTACTAGCAGACTCTGTTTACTTCGCGAACAATAAAAAAATATTTTTCTTTTTTAAACATAAAAAATTTTTTTTAATTTTAGACTTACGCTCAATCAACTGAAATTCAAACAATTAGTATTTCCTATTTTTTCGAATACTTGTCAAATATTTGATTGATGATTCGATAATTGTATTTTTTTTTAAATATTATCATTGTTACTATCGACTTTTCCAACACAAATTTTTTTGTCAGGTGGATCGAATGAAATCGACGTAAAAAAGTGATTAGAATTGATTGTTAAGATTCATTATCAGAATTAATTATGATACAATCGAAAGAATTTTATTTTCGTTTCTTCAAACATTATTTACCTATTCGAATTTTCTTTACTTTTTAAATCAGAAAAACTTTTTAAAATGATATGTATAGGCAGAGCCTAAATATTTGCGTTGTAATATAGATTTTTAATTTATTTTTCATGTAAGTCATGTCTAATTTTTTCACAACAGCTAATAATTCTAAATATTTTGGATCATTCTTAATGTTAAATTTAATGGTCTAATGTAAAAAAAAAAATAATTAACAGTCAACGACATTGCTTTGTTTTATCTTGAAAACTTTCATCAGTATTTTGTCAATATTCTAAATATCATTTCAAATTGACCGGAATGTAAGCCTACTGATAAAAAAGTAAACTTGATTTGAGAGAAAAAAATCTTGAACGGAGAATGTCATTTTGAAAAAAAAAAATGATTTTTTTGAGTTAAAAAATATTGGATTCTCTGAGCAAAAATAAATCCCAGTTACAAAACTTTTAGTTTCATATTTTAGATATTTTGTTCTTAGAAATATTTATTAAAAAAAAAATAATTTATTTTATTTTATTAGTTTTGAAATGTAAAATAAACTTTTCTTGGATCAATTATTTCTTCTTTTGACTCAAGAAAATCATTTTCTTCAAAATGGTATTCTTAGTTCAAGGCTTTTCTCTCAAATTAAGTTTACTTTTTTATCAGTGTATCATGCAAGCTTTAGTATTCTTCATATCTAATTAAAATTTTCATTTCAATTGGAAGTATAGACACAGAAAAAAAAAATTTCTTGAACTAAGAAAATTGTAAGGAAGACTGAAGTTATTTTGGAGCAAGAAGAAATTTTCTTGGCTTAAAAAATTTAATTTCGTTCAAGAAATTTTAACTTCATTCACGAAATTTTCAATCTTCCTTAAGATTTTCTTGATTTAAGAAAATTTACGCTTGACTCAAGACTTTCTTTCTTTCTGTGTAGTTAAATTATTATTAGTTAAATGAATAAAAATTAATAATTATTTTAGAAGTAAATTTGTTTGAGTATTTGTATGAAAATAAACTTGGCAGGTTGCTGTTTACCATCTCGATTATTGTTTCAAGAATCCTTTCACTCTTTTTACACGGTACGCAATAACAACAAACAACTAAACAACGAATTGTTGGTATATCTACGTTGAAAGACTGAAATTCAATTCAAATACATACAGTAATATAACGCAAGACGCTTATAATATAGATAACTTTCCTTTATGTGTAAATATTATATCATAATCTTAACTTTTAGTGGATTAATGACTCTTATATATAGCTTAAACTTTTTATTAAGTTGCTTATTTTATTTTAATTTAAAGTTAAAATAGTTTTATTTCCGAAGCGTAAATTAGCTATAATCGACTTATATTATTAAATCTCATCCTTGCGTGTATAAATAGGAACCCTTTAGGCATTGGAATTTCATCCGGATGCTCGTCTTCCATCGACGTTCATCGTATTCCCCACGTGCCTTCGAGCTACTTGTATAGCCCAAATTGTGTTAAGTTTCCGCTTCAAACTATTCACACTAAGTTAAAATAAAATTTATACAATTAAATTTTATATCGTAATAACGTACAGTTCCTGTTTTCTTGGTATCTTAACCTTTCATAGTCATTTTTATTCTACTCAAAAGTTAAAATTACAGCCAACTACGTCATCAGTGACGTAATAATAACAAAAATTAAATGAAGTGTTATATTGTAGAAGAACCTTGATTATATTGATAAGTTATGTATGTCATGATGACACATATTATCACAAATCTTTTGCTTCAAATTTTATTTAATAGTTATTGTTAATAATAAAGAATAAAATAAGACATTTTTAAATTTATTCGATAAATTTTTTACGATTGAGCGTATTTACTTGTAATTAATAAGGAAAAAAAGAAGACTATAATAGAGTAATTTGGTAAAATTTTAAAGATAAAAATTGTTTTACGTCAATTATAATTATTTATATCAATAAATTTAATTATTTTTTAGCATTTAATTTAATTGGGCTTTAAAAGTATAAAAATCATTTTACATTTTTCTCCAACATTAATTACAGTACTTAATAACTACATCCCGTCATAACTAATTAAAATTGATTTTCACATCAGTTGAAGTTAAATATAAAAATGGTAATAAAAACTTATTCTAATTAATAAAATTATCAAATAAATGTATTTAAAAAAATGACACTGAAGTTACTGGACGTCTGAAAAATTTTGATCCCTTTTATTAATTAAATTACAACTAAAAAAATATTTATAAGAAATTACACCCATAGTTTTTCAAGTTTTTTACGGGTGAAATTTTTTTTTTAATTATTTAATTGAATTTTTTTCAATAAAAAATTTCTAAAAATTTTGAAATGTCGGCTAACTTTATTTTCATTAAAAAAAACTGTACTAAAATCAATGACATTAAAGTTAACTGTCACTTGACAATTTTTTTATATTCTTTAACAAAAAAATTTGTTCTAAAAAATTATTTTAAAAAAATTGCATTTTTAATTTATAAAAATTTCTAAAAGTCCATTTTTTAAATAAATGTTTTTTTGCTGTAATTTATTTGTTAAAGAAAATTAAAAAATTTGTGAAGTGACAGCTAAAATTAATGTCATCTAAAATCAGCAGACATCTGACAATTTCTTGCTTTTTTAAAAAAAATCAATTAGTATTAGGGAATTTTTTTAAAAAATTGAATTTTTTTTTTTATTTCCTTAGTGTAATTCATTTTTAAATAAAAGTTTGAAAGATTGTCAGGTATCTGGTAGTTCCAGTATTATTTTAAAAATTTTTGTCACATAAATTAACTATAAAATTATAAATCCTAGCTAATATAAAAGTGATTTAAAAATAGATAAATAAATGTAAGTACATGTACAATTAAAATATTATTTACTTTTGTTCTAAGTGCATTTATTATGTATTATACATGTATATACCCAAACCGCATGCAGTGTAAAGTATACTATGTATTTCAATATCTCTATAAAATAATATATGTGTCGACAGACCCTTTACAGCGATGCGAAACCTTTTGCGTGAGAATTTATTCTTGTTAAGTCATTCTTATCATGTATCAATTGTAAATATCAATTTTCAACCACAATATAAATTATACTTTAGGATTAACCGTAAAAAAGTTTTAATGAATAAAGTGGAATGATAAGTTCAAGGTTCTTTATCTTAAAAAAGATTTTTTTTTTCTCAATAGTTAACATTAAAAAATTTGTCCTTAAGAAATAAATTTAAATATTACATACACCAATAATTCTAATATACATATAATGCTGACCATAGATTGGTGATTGGTTTTGAATGCAACCACTAAAATGGGATATGTTTAACAATATACTACGAATATGCTCGTGTGTATGATAAAATGTAGGCATTTCACTCGCTTGAATGCGCATAAATATAAAAATATATGTAAAGTATACTGACATATGTTACATGTTTGTAAGGTATACATATACAAATATGTATATGCTATGTTCGATGTTACATCGTACCACGCAGTACAGTCTTAAGACAGCGAACCGTGTGCATTGTAATTGCGTAATCCACTCCTATTCGTTCAAGGTAGCCTCGAGGGATGGGAAAGGTATGCAGATATGCATATGAAGTTGACAAGTGTATTATAAAATATTGTTGATGAATTTGCTGGTTAAATTTATGGTATTTTTTAATTACTATTGAATTGTAGACGTAATTGTTATAAATATAGTATGGGTTAAGAAGAAATATGTTGAATTTTTTAGATCATTAATTTTTATGTTTTTTTAAGTTTTTCTTTTCGAATAATTTATCTATAGATTGCATTTTTAAATTTTAAAAATAAAAAAATTATCAATCCCAATAAATAATCAATAGTTCATGCAACAAAACAAACTTTCAACTGAAGTAAACTAAATTTGAATTAAAAATGCAGAAATATTGATTTTATATAAATATTGGAATATTGATATTTTACTGAAGAATAATTAATTTAATTTGCAGCTGAAGTTATTTAAAAATAAACAAATTTTAGAGTAAAATAATAAAAAAGTAAAGTAAACTAACGTAAAGATGATTGAACGTAAGTCTTCTGAAACCCTGCAGGTTTTAATAATACATGACCTTTTAAGATTATTACTAAATAATAAAAATTACTAAGAATCTAATAAGAATTTCTGGAATTTACTCTTTCCTCGTCAACTAATTCATGTATTTTAACAATAATTAACTATGTTATTTTTCAGATTAAAGGAATGAACTAATTCAAAACAAATTTAGCTTTTTGTTTTATTGATATTACTAAAAATAAATCTTGAAATGTTTTTTTTTTTTTTTTTTTTTTTTTTTCAAGTTAATTGTGCCGAGAATGCTTAAAAAAAAAAAAGATAAAGAAGGATGTATGATGTGATGAAGAATAATTTGAGACGAGAAACGTGAGCAGTTATTGACGAGAGTCTCGTGGAATTCAAATAAGAAGTGTTGATCAAAACCCCCGGTTGTTCAAGTATAATCGAGTAATTACTCATCCAATGCATAAGCAATTGCGCGGCAAGACGCCTCTTTGATCAGAATGCTTCTGATAACATTTGCGTTGAGTTATAGCTATAAATTTTCGCATTTAACCATTGAAAAGGCAATTATACTTTTTATTCTTACTAAATAAGACCTTTTTAGTCTATTTATCACTGCTCTAATCTATTTAATAAAAGCTATGATTATTTGATATAATAAAAAAATTTGATCAACCTATTAATTCAAATTGACTATTTGACTATTCAATAAAGTACACATTCAATGATTAATTATTTAATGATTTGATTTAAACTGTGCCAAGTATCCGGAAATATTTATATATTTCAATTGGCTCAAGTTCAACGAATAAGTCTTTTACTCTTCTCTATTTTAAGAAAATTTCTATTGCATTTTATAACTGTACTACCCTCGAGAATATAGAAGTTATTTGTACTTTGTTTTCTTTACTACATAGAACTATAAAGTTAAACGTGCTGTTTCAGCATTTATCGCATTTACTTCTATATAAATCTATTCAAAATACAGCGCTTAACGTCAATTCAATTATCAAGGATTTTTAAATTTATGATCATTATATTTACATTTAATTTATTTTTCATTAAAAAAGAAATTCTGTATTTTTTTTCTTTCCATAAAATATGTGTAAACACTAAAAACGATTTCTCTCTCTTTCTCATTTCCTCTCCAAGCACTATCTTCTTGATTACTGTTTTGTTTCTTTTTTTTTTTTCTAACTATAATAAAATTTTATACTAAATTAAAATAATTAACATTAGTAATAATAATAATAACACAACTCTCAAACTCTAGTGTACACGGACGATAAAAGTGTGGTAAACAGTGAGTCTTTGATTAAAATTTCTCAATAAAAATTACATATTTTCATTTACTATTATTTGTTTTCATCATTACTTTAAAAGCCATAAAAAAATAAAGAGTACTATTAATTAATTACTTTTGAAATTGTCACATATCTTAAATTCCTGCTTAAGGGAGTAATATTTAATGGATTGAGAAGTATAATAAAAAGTCAATAGTTCTATTGAAAATCAATTAATTACTAAAGATAATAATTAAAGGATGTCAAAATTACTGTTGATTGGTTTTAATAAAAAAATTAAAAATATTATGTGCTTACAAATGGCTTTTAAAAATTGAATGTACAAACTCAGCCATATTTTATTCACAAAAAAATTATTCTTCATTCGAAATCATAGTATATTTTGATTTATTTCAAAAGTCATCGTCTTTTGACATCGATTAATACGTTAAACAAGAAAAATTTTCCAATGACTGAATCTTAATTGAATTATTGCTAAGCGTGCTAAGCATTGAATACCTATACTTGAAATATTCCGCTTCCGGTTTTTTTACCTTTTCCGCGACTGCTAATTTATTTTACTCTTCGGTTCTTTAATTCTCTGGTTAATTTAGCAGTAAAATTATTTATGCAATAGTACAGCGAATTGGCAAAAGTCGTGATCAAACAAATTAACTTTATGGTTGATGGATCAATGACCCGTTTCCTGCTGTTAACTCATATAAAGATTCCTACTACTCTATACAAGTATAGACTCTACTTAGATCAATTTGTACCAGAAGTATAACTAATGGATAAATATATATTTAGCCTTTACCCTTTAGTACGACTTACATTACTCAATTAACAAATCCGTCTGGCCCACCGCAATAATTTTCATCTCTTGTATGCATATAGTACACTTAGTTTATAAACTCAACAAGATTGTTAAATGTTCAACCATGCGTCACAAGGGATTTATCATTAGTTAAGTTAATTATTATTTATTTATTACTTCTAATAATTCTCGGTTAATGATTTTTTCAATTTAATTTAAGAAATTACGAGCGTAATGTGAAACATTAAATAATTTTTCTTTTTTTTGACGTAAGTAGTTGTATTCAGATAAATAGTTTATTGAAATCAAATTTTAAATTATAATCAAACATATAGAATTGAAATATAATACAAATAAAATATATTCAACAACCGAATGGCAAGGTCCCGGCCGAATCTCTATATCAACTAATAAGTACACATACCGCCTATGACGACATCGGATACAGCAACATATCGCTTAAAACGACGTTTAAATGACGAAAACATTACGAACAATTTTCAGCTTTATACAAATAATATGAAAGAATATTTTGCTATCGGCTTATTATTAAGCCTAAGAAGGATTTTTCTTCTACCTTATCCGAACCGATTTCCCACTCTTTGCCATTTGACTTTGCATGTTTTATAACTTATTCAGTGCGATAGTTGACCGCGTGAATTACAGGTTGATTTTAAAACTTTTGTATTAGATTTTGTGTTTACGCGCTACTATATCGCAAAAAAGAAAAAGGAAAGGCTTTAGTATTGAAGAAAAATCACATATTATATAGAGATAACAAAATGGCGAGTCAAATAGTGAAATTGCAAAAGAATGTGGAGTCTCACACTCTACGATATCAACGATTTGGAAGGATAGAGATAAAATAAAAACTCTTTTCGAGAACAACTCTTTGGCTCATTAAAAACTAAGTGAATTCTGTAAACTGTATTGTAGGAACTTTATTTTTTTCATTAATAAACTTATTTTTATGACTATGTACTTGTGTGTATAATATGTGTACTTGTGTGTGCAATATGTGTATATAGCTTATAACAACTATCGGACATAACGTCCGAAGTATACGGTCCCTTCAATGTCGTTATATCCGGTTTCGACTTTATTTCCTACCGCCTTTTCCTTTTCCTTTGCCTTTTCCTCGACGTTTTTGTTCTCTTTCTTTTTGCATCTCTTTTATTCTTCGTTGTTTCAAAATTTGTTCAGGTCTTTTCAATTCATTTTTAGCTTTTAACAACTTTTCTTTAACTTTTTTATTGTGCCTTCCCCAATGAGTGTGTGAATTTACTTGCACTAGAAAGAAAAAATTTATTAATACAAGTAATATGGAATTAACAAACGTCGGTTGATTACCACCAATATACTTTAATTTTACGTAATAAATTAACTTACATTTTTTTACATCTTCCGGTTCATCAACATCATCATCAAAATCGTTATTTAAGCTATCAATTTTAGATTTTTCTTTCCACTGTTTGTAACGGTTTGTCTTGTAAGAAGCTGAAATCCAAGTACCATTTTCCGTACGGATCTTTCCAACTTTTGAAGTCTATGAAATAAATAAAATAAAAAGTTATCATAAAAGTTATAGTCTACAATGATGAAAAATTTATAATTTATATATTCACATACATTATTAACGGTAACCATTTTTTTCTTTTTTCTGTCCCATTTTTTCATTTGTTTCTGTTGCCGGAACGCGTCTTCATTATCACCAGTCAAGTCCATTTGCTCTCGCTCGGCTGATGTTGCAAAATTATTCACAGCAAGCCTAAAAAAGATTTAATGAATTATTAAATAAAGAACTAATTGTCAAGAAAAATTAAAATAATTTTTAAATAATAGTAAATTAAAAATTACAAAGTGGAAATAAAACTTACCCATCTTCAGTATGTTTATCTGGAGCAGAATAAGGAATATAAAATTCTTCATCACGAACACCACGTTTCTTTTTCTTAGGTTCTTTGTACAAGTCATCAATTTTTCTTTTTTTCGGTTTAACAACCTCCTTGAATGCATTACTAATTTCATCATTTGTACTTGTATCAAGTTTTGATTCTTGTTTAATATTATTCACAATTTTCAACGTATTTTCTTTTCTTTCAGCTTGTTTAGATTTAAATTTTGTAATTACATCATTATGGAGTCGACGTTTTGCTTTCATTACTTTGTAATCGGTTGAAGACGGCTTTCTACATACTTCAAATACAGTCTATAAATAGAAATCATGTTGATTTGAATAAAAATTACACACCATTATTGTAATATTAACTATTTATAATTTTTTAAAAATAATTACCCCTCGAGGTCTATAACTTTTCATCTGTGTCAATAAATCTGCAATCTTAGGTGCCATGTTCATAAATTCAGAATGCACACCAGCACTAGCTATATCTAGCTCTTTAACTCTTTTTATACTTGCTGTTGAAGCTGCTGGTCTTGAACGAAGGTATTGTTGGTAAGCATTTTTACACACATTTTGCATATTCAACTGTTGAAAAATAAAAAAAAAAATTAATTCATTTAATCAGTTAATTATTTTAGAATAAGTGAATCTTTAAAATTATTTATAGTATCAGTAAACTTACAAGGTCGGTATTATTATCGTGCCATGTGATTAATTCTGCGAGTTCCTGCTCGATCATGGACTGTGGCAATTTTCCGATAGCACTTTCAATACTTTTTTTCGATGATTCTGGTGGCACTATGCTAAAAGGTAAGCCTAAGAAAAGATTTAAATCCAGAAGATATGCATATTCATCATTAGAAACGATATTATATGCTGTTCCAATTCTTCCAGCTCGAGCACAACGTCCTATAAAAAATGCCAGTTTTGTTTAATGCACTGAAATTTTAAATAATAAATTTAGATTAAGTTATTAATTTACTCACCAACACGATGAACAAAAAGCTTACTCTTAGCTGGAAAATTAAAATTAATTACGTTATCTAAATGTGGAATATCAATTCCTCTTGCTGCTACATCTGTTACAACCAAAACTTTAACTACATTAGCTTTAAATTTAGCAGCATTAATTTTACGTGCTGAAGAGTCTAAATTTGAGTAAATGAAAGTATTTGTTATATTAGCGTGGTCCAATATCTGTAATAAAAAATAATTCATTAATAAATATTCCACTTTCTGTTAAATTGTTTAACATAAATAAAATTATGAAAAATGTTTACCATGTGAATGTATTCGACATGATGCATTGTACTAGCAAAAACAATTGTTTGCGAATCTGGTTTAATAATATATTTAAGTAAGCATAGCAAAACAGCTACTTTTTCTTCTGGTCTACAAGTTATGAAGGATAGTTTCAATTCTTCTGGTAATTTGCTCTCGACATCCAAACGTATTAGAACTGGATCACTCAGACCAGCTTTTGCAAATTCAACTAAAACTTTAGGAAGTGTTGCCGAGACAAGTAGCGTTTGACGTGATTCTGGTAATCGATTCGCTATTTCATTAATTTGTTCTCCCCATCCCATTTCAAACAATCTAAATTAAAAAGAAAAAACATTTAAAGCTTTTTATGGTAAAATTATTCAAATACATATCTCCTCTCAACACTAAGGTCAAAGAAGTCTATAACTTTTTGCTAGCTTTGTCAACATACTAAAATCTACAAATATTTATTTTACATTAATGTTAAATTGCTAGAACAATTGACAAAGATATCAAAATTATACTCGCTTTCAGTATTAGTATGTGAAGAAAACATTGAAGATATCGCGACCCAAATGCCAAAATGGCGCATATCAATTTATACGTCCTATTGGCTTTGCAGTGCCAAAAGGCCGTATAAATTTTTTTTTTTTATTAACTAATCGCTTTATTAACACTTTCTAATTTTAAAAATAAAAAAATAAATTTTCAAAGCCAAGAAGGCGTATGTTTTAACTTATACGCCCTTTTAGCTTTAAGATATTGAAAATTTAGTGACCTAAAGCCAAAAGGGCGCATAATTCTTTTACCTTATCACAATTTTAATACGAATTCTGTTTAAAATTTTAATTGAAAAAGAAAAAAAAAAGTTGCGACATCTAACATGGTTGCTAAGTCAGAGGCGCGAAATTCAACAATATTAAATGATCTGGATTTATTTTTTAAAGTTAAATTTTATATTTCAGAGCAAAATTGAAAGATTTTTTATTCGCCCTTTTGGCTTTAGGCTAAACTTTTTCTAAATCTAAAAGGGCGTATGTTTTGAGATATGCCCTTTTGGCATTAGTACGTTGAAAATTTATTTTTGATAAATCTTTACGTTTTGAGCAGTTCTAAGTTGAATGGCGAAAAAAAACATTTTCATACACCCTTTTGGCATAAAATCCTATCTAACTGCTGTAATACGTCCTTTTAGCATTTGGGTCGTGATATAAATGTAGTTGAAATTAATATAGATAGCTTACTGATCGGCTTCATCATAAACAACATATTCAACATTATCCAATTTAAGATCCATTTCAATACAAATATGAAGAAAACGTCCAGGTGTTGCAACAAGAATATCTGGATTATTGTGAATACTTTCAAACTGTTCATCCATGCTGTCACCACCCAAAACAACAGCAGCTCTTAAATCCGTGTAATGAGCAAGACTTTTAATAAATTTCAGTGTTTGTAATGCTAATTCACGGGTTGGGGATAATATTAGTGCTCTCGCACCAACTTTCGGTTGTCTCATTTTTAATTTTTCAAGCATTGGAATTAAAAAACAAGCCGTCTTCCCACTACCTGTCCTCGCCATGGCAACAACATCTCGTCCTTCCAATGCCAATGGAATAGTCTATACATAAAAATACAATGTGAAATTGTCAGCAAATAAAGATAATTATTTATTAAAAAAATATTTACTTTTCTTTGAATTGGTGTAGGGCGCTTGTAACCATTTGCAGTGATACCTTTAAGAACATTTTGACTTAATCCCATGCAACCAAAAGCACCTGCTCCTTTCTTTTTGGATTTTATCTCGGATGGTACATTGTTATTATATCCATCATCACTGTCCACTTCATTTGGATTATCAAATCCAATTATTTTAGTGTCTGTCATTTTTTTGCCCTAACTATTTAATTAGTTAAGATTAGTTTAAACAAAATAAAATTTTTGGTTAGAAAATAACGTATCCCACGTGAACATAAAATCCAAGTTTAAATAAGAAACTATAGAGTATTTGGTATGGAAGGGGAAGAGTTCCTCTATAGTCTATACTTTAAATTAGAAATAGTTCGAATACAGCAAGTATACCAAATTATATTTAGTACTAAACAAGGAACGCGGTATCCAGAAACTCCAGCAAGGTCATCTGATTATTGTACTGCCTCCTTGTGGACTGGGGTGTGGTTTGTAGTCACGCGGGATTTATTCAAATTTGTTATTATTAAATAACACTGAAGTTGACAAATATTAAATTTTTTTTCGAGTTTTATAGCAATTAAATTATTAAAAAAAAAAATTAACTAAAAATTTTCACATGTGAAAATTAATAAAAATTACAAGTGGAAATTTTTAGAAGCATTTTTTTTACTGTAATTAATTTGTTAAAAAATTTTTTTAAATTGACAGCTGACCGCTAACTTCAGTATTTTATTATTTATTTATTTGATTTTACTATTGAAAGTCATTCGATGACATTAATGAAAAAGATAACTTTAGGTAAGGAATTTAATTTTGAATGATAATTGAATAATTATTAGAGAGCTTGATTTATTCAGGATTCTGAAATACAGCATGTACTCAGTTATAGCTTTCAGGAAAGAACAAAGTTAAAAAGAATGAGCTTGAAGTCTATTTTATTATTATTATTCAATATATTCGACCACCATTTTTTCTGACTTTCACGTTTCAAGTTGATTCGTTTCATATAAAAAAATTTGATAGAAATATAATGTACTTGGAATTAATATTACTGTCCATATAGATGATGGATTTAAATTATTTCTATTTTACTCTCTTATTGCAGTAATATTAAAGTAAGGCAAGTGAAGAAAATATATTGATCAACTTTCTTATCGACCAAGGTATTGACTTCAATGTCATTGAACCCTGAAAGCTGTAGAAAAATCACGTGCTGTTGGATTTTATTTGAGTATAAATGAAATTTAGCAGCTTTCTCTGGAAATAAATATAAAAGTTTCTACATCGATTGTTGTAAAGAAGTTGAGTTAATAAAGAAATCTACAATTCCATACCGATAAGTCATGTTAATTTTTATATGATTTGTTGTTCATGACTGATTTAAAATTAGCTCTGTATCTAGAATCATCCAATGACCAAGGCATTTTACAATCTGAATTTTATTTAAAGTTCCCATCATATATACGGGAATGATTGAATAAAAATTCGATAAAGCTAATAACGAAAAGTATTCAACATCATAAAAATAGAAAAACCTCCGTTTTTTTAGTTTCAATGGACTGATTGAACTTTGAAAATGCAGAGAAGACAAAAACTCGTCAGAAAACAATGATGAGGATCTACTTCATATGGACGACAATAATCAATAAATTTGAATTATTTTTTTTTTTTAATGAATTTTCATCATAAAACTTACTTTCACAAATGTATCAGTTTATGTATCATTTAACAAAAATTTCAAAATTTTAAATTATAATATAATATAGCCTATGTTACCCAGGGATAGTGTAGCTTCCCAACAGTGGAATAATTTTTCAAATCGGTTCAGTAGTTTCGGACCCTATTCAATACAAGCTAACAAATAAATAATCCAATCTTTCCTCTTTATAATAATATTCTATTCGTTTAGTTTGTAAGAAGCGTTGATAAAGAAAAAACACGAACTGTTGATTAATATAGTTAAATAGCATGTACTTGTAAAGTTTGATTATCCATCGACTAAAGCTGTAAATAAGCAATAAAATACAAAATTTTTTTTTTATATAATCCAAATGCACATTCAATATAGATACCCTGATTATTAGAAAAAGGAATTTGGAAATATTACCTCAATGCAAAATGTGTATCTAAATATGTTGTTCAAAACAAAACTTTTTTAATCTTTTCAAATTGTTTGACTAATTTAAAATTTTTTTTTTCTAATCAGGGTGTATACGAGCAGATGAATAACAAAAATAATGATTTTTCTGTCCTACTGATGGTACTGTTACTAAACTAACGTCGGATTTATGTCAAATTCATCTTTTTGGAAACCACATAAAGTAACAATTTAATGTATAACAGATGAATTTCTCTAAATCTTCAATAGAAAATTCTCATTATACCGATACGAGTCTGGAGTTGTTATTTTAAATACAGTAATAAGAAATTGCTTCTGGAGTAATATCATTTTATAACGTAAAATTTCTCTAAGTAAGAATGATAGGTTCGTTTTACTTCGAATAAATTAAATGTTATTCGAGACACATAAAAAAAAAAAAACAAAAACAACCATCTGGCTTTAGTGTTGAAGTTTCAAATGTGGCAAAAATAATACATGCATAGTAATTTTAATAGGCTAAGTGTTGTAATTAAAAATCGATGTATTAAAATATACTAATTATTTAATCATTTTCTAACGAAAGATAACTCTAATAATTATCTGAAATGTGATTTAAATTCTTCATCCATATAAAGTCGGTATAATCTTGCTTATCAACAAAAATTTCAAGTTTGATGGCAAATGTTCTCTTTTAATAGAAGAATTAAGGAGTTAAGCAAAGTAATATTCTCAATGAAAATGATGAAAATAAATTTACCAGATATTTGATAATTTTTAGAATTTTTTCTAACAAATAAATTATGGCAAAAAAAAATTGATATTTAGAAATTTTAAAAAATTAAAAATGCAATTTTGTAAAAATTATTTTTTGCAACTAATTTTTTTATTAAATAAAATTTAAAAATTCTCTAGTGACTGCTAACTTTCATGTCGTATGAAAATGAAGTTAGCCGACATTTCAAAATTTTTAAAAATTTTTTATT